>JAMPIV010002915.1:0-162511 GCA_024509875.1 Oreohelix idahoensis
GCTTGTTCTGCCATCTGGTGTTACTAAGCATCCTAGGTATGTAAATGTGTCTGTTCTAGCTTCTGGTTCCTTACTGTTATGGGCTCAGAATTGCCTACATTGAGTGTCATGATCTCTGTCTTCTTTAGAATGATGTTCAGACTCACCTGCTGGCTATACTTATTCAGTCTATCGGTTTTGTCTTGTATGTGTTGATGTGAATGTGCAAGTAGTGCAATGTCATCTGCATATTCCAGATCTTCCAGTGTAGAAAACGTTTGTCCATCTTATTCCTCTTGGACTGCCCTCTAGTGTCTGGCACATCACCCAGTCTATGACTGTCAAAAATAAAGTGGTTGATAAGGGGTATCCTAGTCATACTCCTGTCTCACCTCTGCCCAACACTGCATGTAAAGTTAGCATACAGGCTCTTTATGATGGAAACAGTGCAGCTGGGAATTCCATAAGCCCTCACTATTTTCCATAGGCTGTCCCTATATATGATGTCAAAAGCCTTTTCAAAATCGACAAAGTTAATGTATAGCTGTCTCTGCCATTCTAAGCACTGCTCTATAATGTTCCTGAGGGTGAATATATGATCTGCACATCTTCTGTTCTTTCGTGACCAGGAGCTTTTCCATTCTTTAACCCTTTGATAGTTGTGATGATTTCTTCCCTTTGTGGAATGTCTGTATTTAAGTCTAGATCATTTTCAGCCTCAGGAACGTTCAGCTGCATCTCTGGTGATTCCTTATTCAGTGTTTCTCTGTTTTGTAAGTTGATTTATGAACTCTCTACTTATCATTTTGGCTTCCTTATCTTCTATGTTTTGTTTAATCTTTTCAGTAAGTGTGTAGTCTATGATTGGTGCTTTTAGTTCCCAGGGAAGTATTGTGCTTCTATATTTATTACTATTATTAATTGTGTCTGACTTAACTCTTTATCACTCTATTCATCATTACTTCTTAACAGTACTGTCCCTTAGACCATTTCCTATTACATTATTTTCAAATGTTGATTCTTGCTCTTCCAAGTTGTCAGTTGTAACTCTTTAGCTTTCTCTTTCAACTGTTGATTCAGTGTTACTTCTTTTTCTGTGATCCTTAGCCACCGACTATCAAAGCAGTCAGTTTCCATCACGCCTTGTGGCGTCTTGTAGGGCAGCAACAAACTGCTTTTGCTTTGCTTGGTCGGCGGCCATCCTTCATACAGTGCCCCAGCTCTGGTTCATTCTTTGCATCTTGGCCTCCACAGCTCTCAACCAAGTTGTTTTTGGTCCACTCTCTTTCGCTTTCTTTCAGGAGTCCATAGCATAGCTGTCCTTGGGATGGCATCGGGTCTCTTCTGAGGACATAGCAAACCCAACTCCAGCGTCTGCCAGTTGGGTTGTTCTGCCGGACACTACATGTAAAGTTAGCATAGACGCTTTTTATGATGGAAACAATACAGCTGGGAATTCCATAAGCCCTCACTATTTTTTCACAGGCTGTCCCTGTGTATGCTGTCAAAAGCCTTTTCAAATCAACAAAGTTAATGTATAGCTGTCTCTGCCATTCTGAGCACTGCTCTATAATGTTCCTGAGGGTGAATATATGATCTGCACATCTTCTGTTCTTTCGTGACCAGGAGCTTTTCCATTCTTTAACCCTTTGATAGCTGTGATGATTTCTTCCCTTTGTGGAATGTCTGTATTTAAGTCTAGATCATTTTCAGCCTCAGGAACATTCAGCTGCGTCTCTGGTGATTCCTTAATCAGTGTTTCTCTTAAGTGCTCTGTCCATCTTGTTTCCTGCCCTTGCGCTGTGGTGATGAGATTTGCTTGCTTATCTCTCACTAACGTAATATTGTTTTCACTCCATTTTCCGCTGATAGTTTTATTTTATATACTGTGCTTTGTTCATTTCTCAGTAATCCTCTTCTGCCTGTCTTGTAAGATCGTTCAGAACATAACTACATCTGTTCACAATTCAACAAAGCACAAAAGTGACAAAGCCTAACTCACACCTCTACCATTTAGTTTTACAGTAATGGTACACTAAAGATGAAACCATTCACAACAAGTGACTCTCATTTCACAACTAAAATCTTTATTTTTAAAATACATTAATTTCTAAAACAACAGATAATCCAGTTTTTGACAAATAAAGGTAACTAATACAACAATATAAAGATGATAGGAAACTCTATAACAGAGCTTTACAACAGGATGCAATCTGATCATCAGAAGTTTGTCTTCCCCTAGCCTAAAGAAACAAATATAAATGGACATCCAAAATAAAAGCCAAATAAATTATTGTTTACTACAATACAAAGAAAAATTAGTTTCAAAATCACCTTGAAATACAAAGTAAAAAGAAGTATTAAAAAAAAACCTCAGGAAATAATAAACATAAGCTGAAAATGTGCAGTGCCATAAACACGGACAGAAGCAATAATAATTCCAAACTCGAAAGGGCAGAAAAAAAATATTGACAGCTACAGACTAGTCGATTTACTTGGTTCTACAGGTAAATTGATGGAAAGACTAGCCAATTCCAGAACACCTAGGAAACAAAAAAAAAGGTAATGGATTACATCCCAGCAGGCTGGTTTCAGACTACACAGGTCTGTACAGAACCAAATAACATAAATCTCAGAAAACTGAAACTGCTTTACTGGGAAAAGAAGCAGACACTGGCAGTCTTAGCAGATATATTAGTTGATAAAATGTGGAGAGCTGGGATAAAGATTGTTATAACCTTATAGCAGTACGAGGTCAGTATCCTAGTGGGGATATGTATAAACAGATAAACCATTTCTTTTACAACAGGCATGCCAGGGTATAATTACAAAGACATGTACGCAACAGAATGGAATCAGAACACGATAGCATATCATGTACACTGTACCTGCCTGCTTTATTTCAGAAACATAGAGGGAACTATTCCAAAAAGGGTCCACAGCTCACTATATGCTGATGACCTAGTGCTATGGGTAGCATAAGAAAATATTAAAACAGCAGGATGCAGGAAACCTTACATAAACTTGATAAATGGACACAGTGGCTATTAAAATAAATGAGAAGAAAACAGTATACACAATTTTCACAATCTCAGACAAAGAAGACAAAGTCATACTAAAATACAATGGACCTGAGTTGCCAGAAGACAAGTGTCCCATATACCTTAAAATTACATAGGACAGGAAATAACATGGACAAATCAAAACTAATAAGTGGCAGCAAAAAGCCAGACAGCAAATGACCTGATGAAAAAGCTATAGGGAAGTGCTTTGGATGCAGACCATCAGATACTGAAACTGCTGACCAACCCCTCTGAGGGAGAAACTATCTGGTGATGAAAGAAACCTGAGACAGACTTGCCTACTTTATGAGAGAGAAACTATCTGGTGATGAAAGAAACCTGAGACAGACTTGCCTACTTTATGAGAGAGAAACTATCTGGTGATGAAAGAAACCTGAGACAGACTTGCCTACTTTGAGAGAGAAACTATCTGGTGATGAAAGAAACCTGAGACAGACTTGCCTACTTTATGAGAGAGAAACTATCTGGTGATGAAAGAAACCTGAGACAGACTTGCCTACTTTATGAGAGAGAAGCTATCTGGTGATGAAAGAAACCTGAGACAGACCTGCCTACTTTATGAGAGAGAAACTATCTGGTGATGAAAGAAACCTGAGACAGACTGCCTACTTTATGAGAAAGAAACTATCTGGTGATGAAAGAAACCTGAGACAGACCTGCCTACTTTATGAGAGAGAAATAAGAGACTAAGAAAGAATATGACGACTGCACCCTGAGGCATTTCGTACCAGGTGACTAATGATGTTGTGCATCTCTGAAGGACTGAGGATTAGAATGGAACCAGGCCAGGAGGAAGACAGCCAATAGGATAGTTTGGTGCTCTCTCTTCCAAACCTCTACACCTCACGGTACAAGAGGAATGACTAAGTAAGTAAGCATGGGGCTAGCAAACTCACTATGTAGAACTAACTGCCAAAGAAACATCGCTGCAAGTGCATGTGAATGCTTGGTGCAGGCTTCCTGCAAGGGGACCAGCTACAATGGTGGTCCATGCTCTGTATGGAGTGCAGAGGAAAAAGATGATGATGATATCAATCAATCAATAACCTTTAGCTCCCCAAGGAGAATAGACCTTCAACAAACACATGCCAAGTCCTCCTGTCACGTGCCATCAGCTCAAGGTTCTACATCAATAAAATAAACCCAGTTCAAACAAAAATATCTGAATGTGCTTGGCACAAAATATGCCTCATATATACACAAAGGCAAAAGCACATGAGGGAGACATTAGTAATTGATAACTTAGTCATTAACACGTTAATAAACTGTAGCACAACATTTTCACCAACAACAATCTCTGTACCAAAGTAAATTACATATAGCAATGTTGTGTTAGCCCCGTGTAGTTTTAGGGGTCTCTGAAGAGAAAGACAAAGAAAGATTATGCCTACTGAACCCTCAATCATGTCACACAAGATGATTAATGTTAGGTTGTGAATGGGGCTGGCAAACTCATCATGTCAAACACAGAAACCAATGTGGTAGGAACATGTGAAGGTTTGGTGCAAGGGGGACTAGCTACTGTGGTGGCTCCATGCTCTAAAGGGAGTGAAAAGGAAAAATTAAAGATGAATGAATATCATGTCAGAGCCATCTGTATCTAGAAGGTCTGCTCACACAACCCTAGAATAATCATGCAACTATATTATCATCATTACTTGTCAGCTTCCTGTGGAGCATTCTTCTTCTTCTTCTTTGATCCTTGGTCACCGACCGTCAAAGCAGTCAGTGGCCATCACGCCTAGTGGCATCTTGTAGGGCAACAACAAATTGATTCCACTTTGCTCGGTCGGTGGCCATCCTTCATACAGTGCCCCAACTCTGGTTCATTCTTTGCATCTCAGCCTCCACAGTCCTCCGCCAGGTTGTTTTTGGTCGGCCTCTCTTTCGTTTTCCTTCAGGGGTCCAAAGCATAGCTGTTCTTGTGATGGCATCGGGGTCTCTTCTGAGGACATGACCAACCCAGCTCCAGCGTCTGCCAGCTATGATGGTGTGCATGTCCTCTTGCTTGCTCCGAGTAAGCAGATCTTGGTTAGTGATGGTATTTGGCCAAAAGATTCGGTAAATTTTTCTTAGGCATGTTGTGTGAAAAGAGGACAATTTCGACATTTCTGTGGAGCATTGGCCTTCAACAAATACTTGTCATGCCTGTCTGACTTGTGCCATTTCTTTATGGTTCTTCCATGTCTTCTTTATTCCCATATTGGTTAATTCCCCACTTGTGTTTTTTTTTTTAGCTCCCTTTATTTCTCTTACCCTGGTGAGCCCAGAGCAAGGATTGCCTTGTAATGTTGTCAACAGATTTATCTCTAATGCTCCTCACATCATCTTCCACTGGTGTTTGATCAGCTCTTTCCATTAGTTCCACATTTAGCTTTTTTTTTTTTTTTTTTTTTTTAACCATTTTAATCCTATTCTGCACAACAACACATTTTATAGAAGTCTGTATCTTTCTGGTTGAAATTTTTGTTGTTTTCCATGTTTCATAGCCATACAATAGGATATATGAGTTGAAGATTCTATATATTTTCCAACCCAATGAAAAGAAGTGTGGTAATGATGATGATAATAATTTGACAGTACAGATCATGCAGCAATTATTTCTAAGAATTGTATTGCAATCATCCAAGACTTTTATCAAGTGTAGCTCCTGGAATCTCTGGGGAGGCACATAATACAACTTCTGCTCCCTCAAGCATGTCATGACAGTTGACTAGTATGAGGTTGCAAATGGAACTGGCAACCTCGTGATATAAAGTAGATTGCTACAGAAACAATTACAGCAAAAGCGCACGAATGCTTTAATGCAGTAGTGAATCCATGCATGCTCTATGGGGATGTTGAATCCATGCATGCTCTATGGGGATGTTGAATCCATGCATGCTCTATGGGGATGAATAGAGAATTGAATGATCAGTGAATGAATCAGCACAATGGCAAAGATTTATAATACACAACGAAATCAGATAAGGATGTCTGTTGTCAGAGATGATCTCCCTTGTGGTCACTGATAACTCATGACAAAATAACCAGTCCTCCTGGAGCTACACTACAGCTGGTTCTCTTACAGGAAACCTGCACTAAAGCATCCATGTACTCTTGCAGCAATGGGTTTTGTAGCAATTTGTTTGACATGATAAGGTCGACAGCCCTATACACAACCTCAAATATGTCACCTCTTAAAACATGCTTGAAGTAGCAGTATTCCTTGTCTCCTCAGACCCTTGGAAACTACATGTAACCGGAACTGCACAAATCTTTTATTATCTCTCTTTATGATGACATAAATCTACTATCTCCCTTAACTTCATATAATTTTTAAGGTGACATCAACTTTCATGGACACAAGTGAAAAGAAAAAAAACAACAATAAGACTAAATACAAAAGTAATATTGTGAAAAATGCAGCAGGTGACACTGAAAATATGCTTTCTGAATACATGAAAATCTCTATAAAAATGGTGGATATGATGTCCTCTTCCCCATAATAAATTACCCTCTATTATTTTCCAATGTATGATATGTAAAACATGATGACACCCTAGGGAAATGTCTGGCCTGAATGGCCCTAAATGCAGCATGGAATCTATATATACTGAGACTTTCAACCCATTTCTTTGGTTTCTAATACTGTCAGTGAATACAATGTGCATGACTCATTCTGGATTCTATGTTATAGTAGATGCAGCATACAGTTAAAAACCATTTCATGCATATTCTTTGATATGAAATAACAGGCAATTATTGTATACTCTGTCATTTTCTTAAAATGGTTATTTGTGGCAGTGTCCTGTCATACTTCCTTCTCTAAATGCTACATTATCCAAACTGGAAAATACAATATCAGCATACATTTACACACAAAATACTTCAATGTTAAGATCACTATATCAGTGTAGTTATGTGACAAGCATGTAATATAACTTTAAGAGGATTGTGTGTTATCTTACAGATGAAGCTAAAATGTGCAGACCAAAGAGAAGATACTGGACATACACTGTGACAACCAGCTGATAGTGTTACAAGGCAGTCCTTGTTCTGGAATCCCTGGGCGGGAGAGCAAAAAATGCATGGAGAAGAGAAGTGAAGACAGACATGAAGGGAATAAAGAAGACATGGAAAGATCTTAAATGCATGGTACAGAACAGGAAGTGCTAGCAGTGTCTTTGTTGTAGACCTGTGCTCTACAGGAAACTGAAAGGTACTCATGATCAAGATGATGAACAAAGTAATCAAAATTGGAGTATGTACTTCTTAACAAAATGCTTCACTTAATAAAAATAAATATACATCAAAACAAATAAAACAAAGAATGACTGAGAGTGACTGACTGATTGAAAGAAAGAAAGGAAAGAAAAGACAGACATGAACAGAATGAAAGGAAAGACAGACACAGACAGAAAGAAAGGACAGACAGACTTAAAAGAAGAAAGAAAACAGATGTCATATATAGAATCTACTAATATAAAAATGTATCTGTGTTATCTGTGCTAGGCACATACTAAAACGTATTTTCTTGGTTTACAACAGCAGTTTCATTCTAAAACGAAGAAAGCTGAAATTATCAAAGCTTTATAGGTTGCTCCTCAATGGGGCAGGATCAATGTTCTATATACTAGTGATGAATGCCCAGCACTGTTTGGTATCAACATTAAAATATATATATATATATATGTAAATGGCAAGACATGTAATTCACATACTCCTCCTTCCCCTCCGCTCAGAACAATAATTCTGCAATTCGGTGTCAGTGCCGGTTTTGTAGTTCTGCAAACAAATATATTTTATACAATGTGATGATGTTAAAACTAAAACTAATATAAATAATAATACTTGTGTCCTGAACATTAACAAAAAGCAAAATCATATTGCACAAATAAAATCTCATTACACAACAACAAATATCATTGGTAAATACGCAGGAGAATTGTAATATTCTGTTTGACTATCTCACAACTGTCTGATTGGCAGACTTATACCACTTGATAGTAGGGCAGCTGAATTTTCATACAACTCAACAATCATAAAATCAATTTTATTTAAACAAAATACAAGATTTTTAGTGTTTTTATCTAAATCAGTCATGCCAACATGTTTCAGTTTTGATGTGCTCCATCACATACGTGTCAACAGCACAAAGAAAATATGCAAGAGTATGTGCCTACACCAAGGAGCGCTTGTCTCTTGCAGCCGGGCTCCAGGTTCAAAACCTGATAGTGTCACTCTCCAGTGTAGCCAGCTGTAAAAATAATAGGGACCTCACTCTGCTCTTGAGTTAGGGAAGGCAAAGGCAGTGAGGAAGAGAACTGGTCACCCCCACCTCATAAAGCTGACCCAGTATAGTAAAGTCTCTAACACATGACTTCCCTACAGCAATATATGCTATAGGATTACCTTTACTTTTTATCTCACAACCAGCCAACGGACATGCTACATCTGCAAACACCAACCTCAAAAATGGTGCACCTGAATGTACAGCACCATCTGACATAAGGGCACCTCTACTTTATTATGAGTTACAACAACATTTACAACAGCAGCTACAACAATGGTTATATCAAGAGTTACAACAAAAGTTACATCAGGAGATACAATACTACACACACCAAGTTACAACAGCAATTACACAAGAGCTACAACAGCAGTTACAAACATATATCCTAAGTTATAACAGCACTTACACCAACAGCAGTTACATCAAGTTACATCATACTATGGCTTCTGACTAGTCACACGTACTGTCCAGCAATGGCTAATGTTGGCAAGTGATACAAATTTTCTTTATATTGTAAAGCCTTTAACAACTTGCTAATTTCAATTTTCCATGTCTGAAACGTGCAGCCAAAGTTGAAAAATTTAGCTTTACACTGAATTCAAAAAGCCAAAGGAATAATACTGATTGCAGGTCATGTGGATTGTGACAGAAATTAGCTCAGTTTAGCAGACTATGCAATGTTTCAAATTAGGTCAGCACTTACAGGTACATTTTAAACGTTTTTGGTCAGCACATACAAGTGCATTTAAACTGTAGTCAAGATATATAAAACTGGTATATACGAGCTGCTATCCAAAAGTTCTGGAGTGTAGTAATAACAAAATGTAGGCTTACAAGAAGATCTAATCACTGCGTCACCTTTGAAATAGTCCCTTTGAGAGTTGATACAATTATCCCTGCACCTTTCTCATGTCTGGATGCAGCTTTAGAAATGTATTTTTGAGATGTTCAATATGTCCTGCAATCCCCCCTGAATCTCCTCAATGTGCCTAATGTTTATTCCTGCAAATGAATCTTCATTTTATGGAACAGGACAAAGTAACAGAGGGATAAACCAGAGAGAAAACAAAGAGGTGGAGGGGATGTGAGAGACCCCCTGTCATACTGTTTCTAGTAAAAAAAAAAAACTGCTGCGCAATCACAGAAGCGTGAGCCCGCAGATTGTTGTGATGTAGGAGCCAGTCATTTATGCTCCATCTGTTCAGACTTTTGCCTATATCTAAAATGATGAGAACCACTCAAAAGTCTGGGTTCTGCCAATAGCAATGCCACAAAATGCTTGCTTCAGCATTTCAGAGTATACAGCCAAAATGATACAAGCACACTGTTTCTTTGTGTTCACTCAAGAATTGCAAAATACTGCTGAAAGCCCAATACTAAAAATTCTTGTGAAAAAAAAGGAATAATTGCAAGCACCAACATGAAACTTGGCATAATGCTTCAGACAGGATATTTTTATTGCTATTTAGTAGTGCAAGTACATTCTACTTCCAGTAAGTGCTCAACATGGCTGGTTCAGATGCTTTTGGATAGCACCTCATATGGTGCATTTGAAACTTAAACCACCTGATCACAAGGCAGCTGAATTTTCCTAAAATATAAAAATCACTAAATCAATCTTTTTAACTTAATTAAAGGTTTTTAGTATTTTTCTCTAAATCAGACATGCCAACAGGTTACAGTTTTGTTGTGCTGCAATGTTAATAACACAAAGAAAATGTGCAGCATCAAGAACTGTTTAACTCACAAAAGTTTCAATGTAGCATATAATGAGACAGAATGAACTGACTACTTTCTCATTATCTCAGACTTATTCCATTTTCTACAAACATTTATGAGTATATTTAAACACAAGTTCAAAAGCAGCAAACAGTGAGACAGGACTAAGTGACTACTTTCTAATTAATCTCAAACTGATTCCATTTTTGCAAACATTTATATGTTTATTTAAACATAATTTATCACTTATGTTGATGACCTGGTCATCATTTTAGAAATCTGAACATGACAAATGTTTGAAATATTCATAAACATATTTAAAGAAACAATAATTTTAAAAAAAAACTCTCCTGATAATTGAGTCATCCACAAAAAAAAAAGTTCCAGTTTTCAGCTTGCTTCCAGAAAATAAACATAAAATATTACATGTTATTACATTAACAAATATATCCATCTTTCTTTTCTTTTGTGTCCCAGATGTCATCTCTACATCTCTCAATAGTTTGACATGACTAACATGCTGTGTGCATTTACAGATCTTTAACTGGCTAAAACACCATCTAATGTGGACCAAATAAATAAGGCCAATGAGTTAGCCTTTCAGCTTGATTTTGTGTAGCTTGAGCTTGAATCCAAGAACTTCAGTGAGGACAGCAGAGAATGCTGACAACACCACAATTCGCATGATGTTGTAGATGAGAGGGTTAGCTGAAAATCCAGATATCTTGAAAGGGCTTTCCAATTCCTAGAAGAAAAATTAAACTCTATTAAAAGAATACAACTTAAAATATTTAATAATCATGTAAAACAGATTAGAGACAATACCAATTTACTTCTAGAATACATTGTCATATCCAAAGTGTAAATGTGCAATGCAAATTTTAAAAGACCTAATAAAACTGAAGGGCGCTGCAAATGGTTGAAAGGACAAGCCTTGAGAAAACAATACACACATTAAGGGACAAACATAATAAATTATGATGGTGTTAGTGCTGTTATTGTACTTTACCCATCGACCACTTAATTTGGCTGTAATTATAGTTTTATTTCATTCAAAATAATTTAAATACAGAAGCATTAAAAATATCATTCATAAAATAAAACAAGATAGAAAGTGATAGGCTACATAATACAAATTTACAAAAACAGCAAAACTAGGAATTAAAAGACAGATGTGATAAGATTTTTTTTTTTAAGTCCAAAAAAAAACTGTCCTGAAAGAGGAGGTAAGGCAAAAATAAAAATCACTTTAAATTAGAAGAAGGCAGTGTACTTTCATTAAACACTTTTTAACAAGAGGTATGTTTAAAAATATAGTGACAACAGACAAATGTAATGACAGGAGACAGTGGATAACACAGCAGGTAGCATGGAAAGTGTAAAAACATAGCATTGGACAGACTGAATAAGAGAAATGAGTCTCGTAAGAACCAAAAGTAGTGGTGTGAGAAAGTGTCATTACGTGCACTGCCATGATAACTGATGATTAAATTAGAAATATGTTAGGCACACAAAAATACATAATGGAAGAAAAGATGGAAGGCATATAGACAAAAAAATTAAAGTAGTAAGATGTGAAGTTACCAGGGGTCTCTGAAGAGACAAAGAAATAACAAAACTATTGATCCCTTAGGCATGTCATAAGTGGCAACTAATATGAGGTTGCACATGGAACTGGCAGCCTCATATAACACAAAAATTACTACAGAAACTACTGCTGCAAGAGTATATGAATGCTTTGGTGCAGGCTTACTGCAACCAGCTGAAGTAGGGGCTCCATGCTCCACAGGAAGCAAAATAGGGAAATGATGATGATGAATAAGATGGTAGGATACAACAACAGTTGGTCTGATCTTATACACAGAACTCAGATGGAACCTCACAGAGGCCAAACAGAAGCCATGACACAACATAGAGAGGGTGAAGACATAAGCAGAAAAGACCTGAAATTAACAGGGCTAGACTAAATAAAATATATCCAACTGAACAATGAACGTGATTGCCATACGCTGCAATGGAGTTGCAAGAAAATAACTTGCAGGTTAGATGAAGCTATGTTGATCAAGGGAGTAACTTATATATATCTTTTGTAACTTGAATTTTCTGATAACTGCAGCATTGTATATTCCATGGCATCTTTAATCTTATCAAGTTTTTTTTTTGTGTATGCCTCAGTTTATTGTTTTTATAAAACTTCTTCCTTATTACTGATATTTATGTGTTATCTATTTCTGTATTTTACTGAGTCAACAATTACAGCAGAAATACTCAATTTGTTTCAGCATCATCAATACCCTTCAGCTCCCCAAGGAGCATAGGCCTTCAAAATTGTCCATCAAGTCCTCTTGTGCATGACATCCAGCTCAAGATCTTTGCAAGTTTTCTTCATGGGTTTCATTTGTGTCTCCAGTTCCCTTCTCAGTGTGTTTTTGGGTATCCCTCTACCTATCTTACACAGAGGATTCCAGAACAAGGACTGCCTGATATCAAAAGATTTTCTGAATGATCCACTGCCAGCATCTTGTCCCAGGATATAAATCTTATAGTCTCCAATTTCTGCTGCCACATGTGCAGTTTTATCTTGTTTGTTTAATGTTTGAATATTTCAGCTAACAAATCTGGAAATTTTCACAGAAGACAAAAAGTGAGTTAGCAAATGAGACTCCTTCCGACAAGCTGGTTTCATTACATCATTATTCTGTACCTATTTCTATTCACATTTTTTATTTGTCCCTATAAAGGCCTGACTGATTAGTAAACTGGCTATTCTGTTCTTACGATTCATCAAAAATATCCTTTCTTTATGTGTTATATTCTACAATCGTTATGCAGTTTTGCACCAGGGAACCATCATTATTTCAAGTCACCCTGTACTATACAAGTGGGCTAGACAAAACAGCAACTTCCAACCTTAAGGAGGTCCTCAGCCAAACGCAGCACATTATTGGCAAGAATGAGTTCCTCCTTTTTGTGAGGCTTCTGTTCCATTTGCAGGTACAGGTTTATTTGTTCTGTGATGAGGACAGACAAGTTCCGGTACTTTTTGTTGATCTTAAGGCCAAGAGTCATGAACCGCATGAGGAACACACTCAAGGCAATGCAATACACTAGAAATTCCCAGTTACACAAGTAGTCCAGGAAACTGGCTGTATCTTTCAGCATCTAAGACAATTAAACAGCCAGTAGTAGTTATAGTGAAAAATTAAATAATATTTAAAAAAACCAAACAAACAACAATAATAAATAACTGATCATTATTTGTTGTAATGCTCTATTTAGGTTACCAAGAGGTTTAAAGGAAGAAACAAAGAAAGACAAGGACTAATGCTACCTCTGGCATGTCATAAGAGGGAGGTAACTAATATGAGGTTGTGCATGGGGCTGACAACCCTGTCAACAAAAATGCCACAGAAACCACTACCGCACATTAATGCTGTCGTTAAAGCTTTCTCAAAGGGAACCAACTGTAGTGGTGGCTCCATGCTCCATGGGGGGGTATAAAAGAAGAATGAGATGAGAGAATATGTCACATGTCAGGATAACAAGCAGTGTTGTATTCTGTAGAGATCTGCGTTGTAATGACGGATTGCTGTGTTAGGTGAGCATTTGGTGAATTTATAAGAGGTTTCATATTTGTTTATGAGGACTACCTAAGTCTGGTGTGGATCTATGGCTATTTTGATAACGTTTTGAAAACTCTTTAGCCATCAAGCTTGGTTTGGGAGCAAGATTGAAATCTGGAGAGAAGAGTGAAGGACTTGTTGTTTGGATTTTGAGACAGGAGGAAGCAGGTTAAGTCTAGAGCTATCTCTATTATGTTTTGCTAGTGGAAGGATGTTGGGAATAAAACTAATGACTTGTTTATTGTGAATCATCATTATCACCATCATCCTTGACCTACCCAAGGAGAAAAGGCCATCAGCAAACTTATGTCAAGTCTTCCTGTCCTGTGCCATCAGCTCAAGGTCTTTCCATATCTTTGTCATTCCTTTCATGTGTTTCCAATTCTCTTCTCCTTGTTTTCTTCAGGCACCCTCTACCTCTCTTACCCTGGTGGAAAAAGGACTGCTTTATAAAACTATCAACGACTGCTAGCATCTTCTTCTCATCTCCTGTTACACTGGCATTTGTCTGGGTTTATTGTGAAGGAATGGGCCATATTCCATTCTGTTAGATATGAGATTGTTTTATGCTATAGAGATTCATTTGTAAATTCTGGTTAGTGTTTGAGTTGTGCCATGTAGTTCCGAGATATTGTGTGATTCAATAATTTGAGAAAGTACCTGTAGCATAATTTTGTTGTTGAGATTGTTAGTTGTTGTTTCATGGTAGAGATGTATCCTTTATACAACTGGCTAGTGGAAAACTGTGTAGTTAAAACAAGTCAATTAGAGACTAATCATGGAATGATTCTTTATTCATGTCATCATCATCATCATCATCATTAGCACCATCATCATCATACTCAGCTCCACATGGAACACAGACCATATCCAAACTTATGACAAGACTTCCTGTCCCATGCCATCAGCTCAAGACCATTCCATGTCTTCTTCATGTCTTGTCTCTGGCTCTCTTCTCCATATGTTCTTTTGTCCCTCTCTACCTTACTTACCCTGGGGATTCTAGAGCAAGGACTGCCTTGTAATGCTATTAATAGGTTTCCTTACTGTGTGACTTATCCATTGCGAGCATCTTCTTCTCATCTGTTTTCTACTGGCACTTGTCTGGTTCTTGTCATCGGTTCCACATTAATGTGAATTTGTCATCCTCCTTCAATCCTTCTGTACTACACAAGCACATATTTATGAAAGTTTGTAGCCTTTTTGTTGTTGTTTTTGTTGTTTTCCATGTTTAAGAACCATACAATAGGACTGACTTGATATCTGAACTAAAGATTCCGATTTTCTACAATTTTTTGTTGAAAATTTTGTGGCTTAAAATTTATTCATGTAATTTGTACATATAATGTGGTAACAGGCAGTAGATATAGTTCAACTCTAGATAACACAGTCAACATGGCAATGACCTCAACTTGTATTTTTGTGGTAGAGTTTTGTTGTCAAATTTTACTTTCATAAATGTAAATAAACCAACTAAATTCAACTTACATTAACTAAAACTAAATGTACTTCCGACTTACAGTAGTTAACACTAAGTATACTGTACATTCAAATTATGCAATTAAATACAACTGTCATCAACTTAAACTGAAAATGTGCTTTTACTGACTAAAATTAAACTAAATTTAACATGCACTGACATATTACACAACTTTCATTACTAAACAGGAAACAGAATGCAATTTTCATTAACTGAAATTAGACAAAATGCTATTTTTATTAACTAAAAGTGAACTAAATTTTTCTTGTATTAACATGAGCATCAAACAAAATTCAATTTTTGTGACCTAAAACAAAACAAGGTGTAACTTTTATTAACTAAACATTGACTGTTAATAAATAATCAGAAACTAAAGGTTACAAGATTTACACTAAATTTTTTTTTAAAATAAAACAAAAACACTTTATTTAAGAAAGAAACAAAGAAAGCCAGAATGATAAAGACCACAACGTCACTCACTTGTAAAGAAATAAGACACACAATGCTGAGAGTGAAAAGGAAACAGGCTGACACAATCACATCCACAGATCGCTGGGGACCTCGGCGCTAAAAAACAGCATCACAAATCAAAATATTTTAAATTTTTATTATGGCGCTAAAACACAGCATCACAAGGAAAAAAATAGGTATCCTTTTGAACCCAATATCCTGCGAAAAAGCAGGATAAGCATATCTTTTTAACCCACACAGCAGCACAAACAGTGTATGTGTTTCACAATCAAGGTGCTAACCATGGGCAACAATTTGGCTAAAGTAGAAAAACAAAAATTTACAGGAAGACATTCCATACGTACTCTAGTATAGGTCGATCCATGAGACATCTACTGGCTTTGGGACTTAAAAATCTTTTAAAATGAATGACCTAATTATAAGTCGAAGTTAAAAAAACAGATGCAAAAAATTTCAATATTCCTGGCTTGTTGCGATATTTTTCACTCCTTTTCAATTAAAGAACGTGAATTTGAATTGATCATCGAGTAATGATGCAACTATTATGCCGCTGAGTTAAAACCTATTCATTTATTTCTTCTTCAAGAGCCGTAAATGACTAAGTGTTCCCCCTCCTTGCTTGTTTTCATTTTCGGCTTTTCTTGCAACGATTCTTTTATTTTACACCAGTCTCAAACAAGTTTTTCATCGATTCCAATTTCCTGCATTGCATTGCAATTGCCATGGCTTTCTGCTAATTCTATCACTTTCAGTTTAACCCTTTACAGTCCACAGTTCTGCTAATATTTCATCCCTGAATGACCAAGGATAGTCTGGCGCTCTCTCTTCCAAACCTCTACACCTCACAGTAGAAGGGGAACGACTAAGTAAGTATTACCAAGAAAAGAGACAAAAATCTTTTTCTTAACTTCTTATGTTTTTTAAATTATTTATAAAATATCCTAAGTCAAAATAACACTAAAACAAAGTTATTTGTACATAAAAATGAACATACTTTATTTCCTGTATATTTTAATGTCACATTTAAATGTTTTTCCACAAATTAAAAAAAAAATGCCAAAACCAAAAAATTACTTTATTTTTATGGGTCTTGCTGTGGAAAGTTTATATATTCTCCATTTACAAGTTTTCATGAAACTGTGAATATCAGACACATTTGCACTGATGTAGAGAACAATATTTACAACCTTAAACTGTCTCTAGAAAGTTCTGTCTTAATTTTTTACAGCACTGAACACAATTTTTTTTTCTGCTCAAGAGTCATTACAGCCATGCTCGTTGGATGTTGGTTTTGATTATGCACACAACGAAACAACATAATCAGCCCTTTCCAGCTCTGTTGATTTATTCATAACCACATACTTCTAGCATCTTCCTCTGTGTAACTGGTAATTCCATTGAAAAGTTTTCTCCTTGCCAATAGACATCATATTAAATTCTTGTTGATGTTCTATTGCTTTCTCACTATGTGCCTTTAGTGTCCCCATGCCCTCTTAATACCTGAGTTTAATTTTAAAGTATGTGGTGGTTTTGCCATG
This sequence comes from Oreohelix idahoensis, assembly GCA_024509875.1. Taxonomy (NCBI): domain Eukaryota; kingdom Metazoa; phylum Mollusca; class Gastropoda; order Stylommatophora; family Oreohelicidae; genus Oreohelix; species Oreohelix idahoensis. The sequence continues at coordinate 17,169 of JAMPIV010002915.1, forward strand.
TCTGACACAATGTATTTTCTATTGCTTTAAGTATTCATACACTATTTAAGTTTAAGGGTCAGTTCTTTCCAAGTTTTTTTTTTTAAGTATGATATTGTTTTAACATTTGTAAAGGAAATTGAATGAGGATTCAAAAAGTATAAAGTTGGGATAAAACAAAACACTTAGTTCAATTATACTGGTCCTGAAAACTGGCCTTCCATCACGAGTACAAAGGAAATTTGGCCCCAAATACTGGTCTCTCACTTTAGATTGGCTGAAAAGATGCTCTTACAACAAGCACAAGAGAAACAACATACCGAAATGAGCCCCAGGCACAAAAAGCAGCTGAGGGCTATCAACTCAAGCGCATATGACTATGACTGGAGGAGGCGACTATTCACTGTTTTATCACTTTCAAATGTTCCCACCATGACAAATAAAGGTAAGACCTCTTAAAGGTGTTACTGTTTGATTTCATTCTTCTTCCATATTGTTATGAAAATAGCTCTCTTTCAGTCTTCTAGTACTGTTCTTTCTTTCCATGTTAATATGTAATAATTACTTCACACCAGTTTCCTCACATGTCCTTATTGCTTTAACTTTTACATCATTAATTCCAGTAGCTTTACATTAACTGCAAAGAATATCTACTAAAGTATTACAGTAACTTAGAACCAGATTCAAATCTATCTTTAATGATCACTCATTCATTCTTTTCTCTTCAGCTCCTGAATGAGCACAGGCCTTCATAAAAACTCATACCAAGTCTTCCTGTCCCATACCATCAGCTCAAGGCTGCCCCATGCCATCAGCTCAAGGCTGCCCCATTCCATCAGCTCAAGGCTGCCCCATACCATCAGCTCAAGGCTGCCCCATACCATCAGCTCAAGGCTGCCCTGTACCATCAGATCAACCTGCCCCATACCATCAGCTCAAGGCTGTCCCATGTTTTCCTCACCATTTTCACTTCTGCATCCAGTTCTCCCTGTGTTTTTCAGTCTACCTCTCCTACTCTGGGGAATCCAGAACAACGTCTTCCTGGTAATACTATCAACAGGTTTCCTCAGTGTGTGTCCTATCCATCTCCAGCGCCTTCTTCTCAACTCTTTTTCCACTGGTCTGGTTCTTGTCGTCAGTTCCATGTTGATAACCTTGCCCTACCATCTCAGTTTTTCAATTCTACACAAACACATCTTTATGAAAGTCTGAAACTTCTTTGATGTTGTTGTTTTTCTCCATGTTTCAAAACCATACTTGACACTGGAGTTGAAGATTTTTTATTTTTTGGATGAACACGTCAGAAAACAATACTCACCTTCAAGTAGGACCTGAGCGACAACCAAATTTTGATGCTGCGGACTTTGTTCAGCCTAAAGTGAGGCATGGAGAACTTGCGAGCTCGTCTACATGAAGTCAGGTAACTGAAGTGCTTAGCATACAACAGACGCTAGAAACAGGAGGGGGAAAAAGGTAATGAGGAAATATGACCCTTCTTGCAGATCATGAAAATTTTGAATCTTCCAGTCTTTCACAAGTTCTGGTCTACATTTAGAACTGAAACAGTATACTGTTCTATAGATGTGAATATTGAAAAATAAACAAGCAAAAAGTAAAATGCACTGTGGTGACATAAATGTGGTATCTCAGAAGAATTTCTCGCTATATGGGAAACAATGGTGGTCCAATATAGCACAAGAGAATAGGTACGATGCCGGAGGACTGGCATACAAGCTGATCAGCACATACATGTAGGATCGACACAAGTGCACTGTTACTTAATATGAAAACACCATGCTAGAAATGACATCTGGGTTCAGACCAACTGTAAAGTTACTGAAAGACACAATAATCTCAACAATAACACAAACTAAACTAGAAAAGCACCATCAGAAGGAATAATACAGAATAATACATATAGTACACAATCAGGAAATATATCACACTATTTTTTTTAAATGGCATGATATACCATAGCAAACACAAAAAACAAAAATAAAAACAAAATAAAAAAGGTATGTCCATATAAACAGTGAAGCAATTAAATGAAAATATAATTGAGGAAACTAATTCTACAAGATAACTGCAGACAAATGTAAAAAGGAGACAGGCAAAAACTAATAGGCTACATATTAAAAAGGACAGTCTAGAAAATGTGATGACATTGAGAGAGCATATGCATAACAGAGGACGTCAGTGAGGGAAGATCTGGAATGGTATGACAGGATGGACAAGGGACAATAGTGATGATCTGAAGTGATTGAATGTTTAACAGACAGACCACTGTGGTGGTAACTTTTGATTGTTACTATCAATAAAACTAACACACGATGATGGTACTTTAAGAGACAGACCACTGTGGAGGTAACTTTATACTGTCACTATCAATAATACTGACACATAATGATGGTATTAAACAGACAGACCACTGTGGAGGTAACTTTATACTGTCACTATCAATAATACTGACACATAATGATGGTATTAAACAGACAGACCACTGTGGAGGTAACTTTTGATTGTCTCTATCAATAATACTGACACATGATGATGGTATTTTAACACCACAGAAGAGAACATGGATTCTATAACAGTCAGGGTTGAAAGACAGCTACAGGATACTAAGAAAAAAATTTCACATTAAAAATAATTTATTATTAATTAAGCCTGCTTAATTCAAATGTATTCTGACCTGCTTAAAAGTACGGTCAGCCACTGACAGTAAGAAGAAGAATATCAGACTCAAGAAGAATCTCTGTAATATTCCATTGATCATCAGAATATATTGCCTGGGGGAAATATCAACTAGGTCAGTCATACCTCACAAAATATTTTTTTAACACTGATACAATATAGTTTGAAAAAACAAAGAATTAATAAGCAAAAGCAAAGAACTGTTTCCACATATAAATAACACACACACACACAAATAAATAAATCGATACGTAAAGTCTTCAAAATAGGAGTCAGCAAACTGCAATGATCATTTTACTGCTGCTTGTTGTGTCAAATAGCTCTCATGTCTATTTTCTACAGCTACAGCTCGTAATCTATTTTTCTTGCATCTCTTTCTAGCATACAAAGATCTTACACTGACAGGTATATTGTACTAATTTTCTGAGTAAGCTTGAGCTTTGCACTCAATTCACATTGTGAAGTTCACATTCTTCATTGTATGCATTAAAACAAACTATTAATTGATAAGGTCATACCACAAGAAGTAACAGAGATTCAACAAATTAGCAACAAAAACCAATGACAAAAAATGCACACAATCACCCACACACGTGTGCGCTCACATACACATAATTAGGAGATAATGTGTTTGCATGAATTTAAAAAAAAAATATTATTCTCGTCACCTTTTTTCACCCTTCAGTAACTTAGAGTTACCTTTAAAGAAGGGCCCTGCCCTGCAGGAAGGCTGTATGAATGAGGTTCAAACACTCTTGCAGTGCTCTAAACATGTGACCAATAGTTGAAGACAAATCACCATATCCCGAGTCTCTGTACCTTTAAAGTGGGTTCCAGTCCTCACAGAGCAGCACATACTGGATCCCACTCTCTAGGCCTGTTCAGTATAGTTCTGGCTCCTTTCCAACCACAGAGGTTGTTTATGGTACTGTTAGTGCACTGTGTTTGATATGGACATTTATTTCTCTATATCCGTTGTGTTTAGCCTGGATATTTGTACCCACAGTTACCAGGCCGAGGAGAGTGTGGCTCTTCACCAAAAACAATGATCCTCAGACATGAGGGGCTATGCTAGACCAACAGGCTGGCATCACAGTGGTTGCTCCTTTCATGAAAAAAATTCACTATGCCTGGGGTCAAGCAATATATAAGAGTGGCAGGCTGGCCACAGATGGACAGTTCTGTCTCATGATCGATTCTTTACCAGGTTCTTGTTTCCCTTTGGCACATGGAGATATGTTCTTAACTTTTGCTTTGTTAACCCTTTGAGAATGGAAACCTACATCACACAGATGACAATGGGCTTCCAAATCACCATGACTCTCGTTGTCATTTTACAATTTTATTGACGAACATATGTGAACTTGGTTTGGTCAGACATCATAGCATGCATGGAACAATATCATCCTGGCGAATCATGCGAATTTTCATATAACTTCAAAACAAATCTTTCACATCAATGTTTTGTAAGTTTTTCTATGCTGGTCATGGAAGTCAAAGTTTCCTCTTACATATGACGAATACTTTTTCAACTACTGTCTATCATCCTCTGACAAAGTCTATTGTTTGCATTTCAGCTGGTCTGTCTATATCAGTACTGGACTTCTTCCAGGGAATAACAATTTCACCAAGACTGTGCTGATATTTAATAGTGTAACTCACGGGTTAACAGGTTGTATTTTCCACAATATGTCACTGGCCCAACCACTCATGGACTTAAATCTATTTTTACTGCTCAATCTATGCTTCAAATGTCTGAACTCATTTTGCATGCTCTAACTTTGGATCTAAATTCAGGCAATGACATACGGCATTTGTCTTACAGATGATCATCAACAAATCTCCTGAAGATTTCTAGATGTTTCTTAATCTGACTACCGCAGATCACGACTGTGGTGGTCATGAGAAACTTGGATAAGCGTGCTATCACATCTAAGCCCTATATGCTGCTACCCCAACAAACTACATGGTGAACAAGAGAAGGAATGCATGTTCCAGCTTTTATAGAGTGGTGGTAGAAGTTTCTAGCAACCTATCATGTGACCACTGCTCAGAACTCTATCTTATTTATTTCAATGAACTAAATTCGATCCCCTTTCGTATCCGATAACTATCTTACTACTGTCTCTCTCAATGTAGTTGTGATTACCTCTCTCAGACTGCCAAATAAGGCTGATATGTTAAAAACCTATACTATGTTTTGCATAAGCCAGGTCATGTAGTCAGCCCATCCATTGCTTTGTCACTGACTACTAGGAGGGAAGGAATGAGCCCATTAGTACCAAGTTGTATCAAAATCATTTTGTTTGAAATGTTGCTAAAATGTTGAGTTACATTCACTGAATTCATGACTCCTGAGTGTCATCCTCCTTTTGTCCTGCCCCCTTCACTGTTTAAACTGAGAATTAGACCATCTGCATCTAGTCTGCAATTCCTACACAGGCTGTTCATTCCTGGTTGTATCCATCCTGTCATCTTGAGGTAGTACAATCATAAAAACCTGCTAGTGATACCAATGTACTACAGGTCTGTATCCTTCTATTCAAATACCCAAAAACCAATATATTCTGAAAATCAAGTTTCTTTGGGCCATTTTGAATCCCAATTTGGGGCGATTTCTGACTACTGTGGGGTTGAATCTCAATTTGGGGCGATTTCTGACTACTTTGGGGTTACTTTGGGCTACTTTTTGAATGTAATTTGGGTGACCTGGGCTATTTTGGGCAACATCTAGAGAAAAAAAAATCACTTTCCAAAACAAATCTGTCCCTGATGATTTTGGATAAAGGGTAGAGACCTGTAGTGAGACTGGTCAGAACTGAGACAATAATTCCTCTTTCTACAATACAGATACTTCAAGACATCATAAATTACTTAGCTCAGCATGCACATTACATAGAGGAAGCTGTATACTATGTCTCTGTATGTATGTAGTTTCCAGCATCTGCAGTATTTTCACTTACCAGATTTCCCATGTCAATCTTTTAACTTAGATATGCAGCAATGTACTATGTGTTGATTAGTTCTTGTTCACGACTTTTTACATTTTTTTTTATTGTCATGGTGTTATAATCACTCAAAAAGACACTGTTGCAAATGTAAGTGGAATAAAGCTTATTAAATCTGGTTTTTGTTATTGTTGTTCATAATTGGCATCACTGCACTCCGGTGACAGCTCATTGGTGCTCAGTCTCCCTATGCAAATGTCAAAGAGTGTGAATGCTGATGATTCCAGTAGTGTGCTGGTTGTAAACACATCTGATCCATCCTCATCCCTGCTAGTCTTATGTTTGAGTATTAATATGGTGTCCCAAAAGTTTTGAGCTTGCGCAAATTCATATCAAACCATATGCCTTCTACTGCCTCCTGGTTGGCTGTAATGGACTGCTAACAAGTTGTAACGCTTTGCTGACAGAACATTTTGATTTATTATCTAGAAAGTTTCTTGATTTTATCCTCTTGCCTGTTCATCTTTCTCTTCATTATAACTTTCAATAAATTTGTTTTAAAAATTAGTCTCTTTCTGACCTCTTTTATTATAAAACAAACAAAATGTTTTAGTCACTACAAAAAATACAATGCATTACTGAAAATCACAATGCACAGAAGAGATGAAGGAAAATAGCGAAGAAGGCATTAAATATTTTTTTAATTACTGGGAAAAAAATGTAGAAGAAATCTCATAGCACATGTAGATAATCTGCTAGGCCCTGCCTAGGTTTAAAAAAAAAGTCCTGTAATTATAATAGGCCACACTCAAAAGACAAAATAATGCAAACCTCCAAGAATAAGAGCTAATGACTAGTGTAGAGACTTCCACCAACTTAGCAACAAGCCCAGACCAAGTCAGGAAATCTTCTATACCTGTCGAATCTTTGTTGGCATAGACTCTGAATACAAGGGGCACCTATTTCAATGAGATTACATAACAAAATCAAATGTGACTTAATGACAGGATAATGATTGCTGACTTTAGTTTTCTTTTCCTAACGGTCTTAACTTGGTTGCTCTTAGGGACACAGATGGAAGAGGAACACTGGACTAAAAAAAATGAAGAGAGAAAATAATAAATATATACTGAAAAAAAAAGTAAATTATGACAAAGATGTGAAAATATGTATAAGAAGTGACTGACACAATAAAAGCAAAAGATTCAGTTATGAGTCAAGCCAAAGACCGTCTTCTCATCATTAGAGAGATGTATCACTTTTGCTTCTATTCATCATTATTTTTTGTGGTTATGATGCATGGAACCACCACTGAAGCTGGCTAACTTGTGGGAAAACCTGCACCAAGTAATTGATGTGCTCTTGTAGTGGTGGTTTTTGTAGCAATCTGTTTTACATGATAAAAGGTTGCCAGCCCCAAGTAAAAACTTGAATTAGTCACCTGAGGTAGCGGTAACCCTATTCTGTCTTTGTTTCCTTACATTCCCCAGGAACAACATACATTCAATCATAACCCTCCACTCCCAAAGGAGCATAGGCCTTCAACAAACACATGCCAAGTCCTCCTGTCACGTGCCATCATCTCAAGTTCTTTCCACGTTCTCCTTATCATTTTCACCTCTGTTTCCAGCTCTCTTCTCCATGTGCTTCTTGGTCTACCTCTGCTCCTCTTGCCCTGGGGGTTCCAGAACAAGGACTGCCTTGTAATGCTATCAACAGGTTTCCTCAGTGTGTGACCTATCCATTGCCATCGTCTTCTTCTCATCTCTTGTTCCACTGGCACTAGTCTAGTTCTTGTCATCAGTTCCACGTTGGTAACCTTGTCATACCATTTTAATCCCTCTATTCTACGCAAGCACCCATTTATGAAAGTCTGTAGCTTTTTGGTAATTGTCTTTGTTGTTCTCCATGTCTGAGAGCCATACAATAGGATTGACTTCACATTTGAGTTGAAGATTCTTATTTTCGTGTTGGATCCGATTTCTCTTGATCTCCATATATTTCCCAATGCAATGAAAGCTCCTCTTGCTTTTTGTATTCTTATTTTGATATCACTGTCTGTCCCTCCAACTTTGTCTATATTGCTGCCAAGATATGTGTACGATTCTACATCTTGTAGTGGTGTTTCTTCAAGTTCAACCCTGTTATCATTCTTCTTCTTCTTCTTCCATCCTTAGCCACCAACCGGCAAAGCAGTATGTGGCCAGTACGCCTAGTGGCGTCTTAGGGCAACAACAAATTGATCAATCTATCGCTGCTTCCACCACCGCCTAGTGGCGTCTTTGTGGAACAGAAACAGACCAAACAATCTATCGTTGTTTCCGTAATCAGATTGGTTGGCAAGCAGGTGATCAGCCCACTGTGCGAAGTTTTTACGGGATGGGGTAAACAGCCCCATGCCCAACCCTCCTTAGTCGCTTTTTACGACATGCCTGTTATCATTACCTGCATTTATTCTCATTATCTTTGTATTTTCAGACCCAATTGCTGTGACCTCTCATCGAGTGTTTTCAATTTGTCCTGCATCGGTTATGGGACAGAAGAGCTAAGTCATCAGCAAAATCCAGATCATCCAACTGCTTAGTCAGAGTCCACTGGATTCCATTTCTGTTGTGTGTTGTCGATGTTTTCGTAACCCAGTCTATTGCTAGTAAGAAAAGAAATTGAGACAAGAGGCATCCCTGTCGCACTCCTGTTCTTATCCCAAACGGTTCTGTAAGCTGTTCTTCATGAAGAACTCTGCATGTCATGTCTTCATATGTTTTCTTTATTAAATTAATGATCTTCAGGGGAACTCCATAATGCCTCATCAATTTCCAAAGTGATTCTCTGTCTACACTGTCAAATGCCTTTTCGTAATCCACAAATCTGATGTATAGTGGTGAATTCCATTCCAGACTTTGTTCAACTATTATTCTCAAAGTGGCTATCTGGTCTGTACAGGATCTGTTTTGTCAAATACCTGCTTGTTCATCTCTCAGTTTCTTGTCTATGGACTCTTTTAATCTTTCAAGGATAATCCTGTTTAATACTTTTCCTGGCACTGAAAGTGTGTTACCGGGGCCCGAAAGGGGAGCAAAGAATAGTAACACTGTTCCCTGCCAAGCATGTCGTAGAAAGCGACTAAGGAGGGTTGGGCATGGGGCCGGTTACCCCATCCTTTAAAAAATTTTAATCACAAAAAACTTCAACAAACAACATACATACAAGACTGAAAATATAGCAGTGCTCAGCTGTAACTATATGAATTTAAACACCACGTTTCTTCACTTAACTCATCAATCTCACATTTTAGTGAAATATTCACATTATAGAAACAGGTCCTGGATTTGACTTTTGATGGAGCAATTTTTAAAACACACTTTCTTAGTGTATTTTTTCATTATCTACTGAATTTTTTCATTATGTTTCAAAGCAAAGGTCACTCATAAAATAAAAGTAACAAAACAGAATTATTACGGTTCCAAAATGTTTCTAATGCTGTTAAAATATGGTTCTAATACTGTTCAAACATGGTTCTAATAATGTTCAAAATGGTTCTAATACTGTTCAAACAAATTTCTAACACAGTACTCAGACAACACTGTTTTAACGCTGTTGCAACTGTGTAGTGATAGTCAACCCTAATCTAATGCTGTTCTCATTTAAACAATATGATTCGTCAGTTTTTCAAACAACAGCTCTAACTCACCATGCAGATAATAAAAGAGAACACAAGTCCAATAATGAAGTAATCCGAAGACTCTGGGAGGCTGTCCACCTTGTCTATGATAGCCCAGCCAATGTCAAGAGCAGTGAGATCTATTTTCTTGCACTCGTTTCCTTCCCAAATCATGCAGGACACTGTGATGACATAATATAATAGATCGTAAACACGTGAGATTTATAGTAATTAGCTACTGAATATAACAATAAAAGCTCACTAAGACAAATACATTATATGCACCCAGATTATCCATCAAATACACCTAGACAATCAAAGAGATACACACAGTGCCTAAGAAAACTTATAACAGTAACTCAAGATTAGACCTTATGCCCTAGTTTAAGAAGAGCACATAAATTAACTGCTTAACATTTGTTGCAGAAGTGCCTAACGTATGAGAATTAGGGAAAGTACATAAGGCAGTCACCAGTACCTGTCAAGCGCAAGCTCTATGATGGTGTCAGCAACATGAGGCTGACCAGTGTTATCTTCAACATATTCAAATGATGTCTGAGGGTGTTCAAAGAAGACATATGTCTCCATTGTATTTTCGTATGAAATGGCTAAATGTAATAGCATAAGTATAACAAATACAGACCTGTGGAAGTGAACCAGACAACAACAGATGGACAGTAAGGACAATAAGTGGAGAGAGATAGGATATACCCTAAAAAAAACAGCCAACCAGCATGGAACTCACTGGGGAAGAGAACAGTGAAGAGAACAAAGAGAACCTGGTAACGAACAGTGAAAGTGGAAGCCAAGGAAACCAGGGTCACAGCTTAAGACAGCCCAAAATATAAATCCGTGGAAGCAATAGTTGCTGCCTTATGTTTTACAAGGATTCAACAGGAATGACTATAACTGTAATGGAGAGGTGGAAAGTGTCATCTAGAGTTGCTACATTTTAACTTCCACTGCTAAGTCTATATTTTTTTTCTCATCTGATGTTATTCTAGCTTTTTATTCATTGCTTCATCTTTTGTTTTGCCCACATGAGTGAGTGCCAGGAGAGATGTAAGTTAAGACTAAGGGAGGACTGTCAGATGAGCCTGCAAGCAATTCTCAACCCTTTTAAGATAAAGTTTGTTTGTTCATTCCAGCATGACTACTTGCTGAGGAAAATATATTTGTCTTTAAATACCCGCTGTTTTGCTGTTATGTCACTTTACCTGACTAATTTATTATATTATTCTTATTCTTCTGCTTGAATGAATTCACTATGCAAGAAAGCCTTCAGAGATCAGGCTATTAAAAAAATTATTTTAAGCCATAGCAATCTAGAATGACATACCTCTGTCAGGCTGAGTAACATTTCCTGAGCTACTGGAAGGAGATCCACTTTGCTGAAAGGAAACAAATATTCACAGATTTTAGAATATGAGACAGCAATAAGATATTCTTAGAATATGTTTTCTTTTGCTTTTCTTTTTCATTTCAAGTCCTTGGCTCAATGTCATAAACGTAGCCCATTTCCATATTTTCCACTATCAGACTATTTCTAACTCTCCCTTTACTGGAGAACAGATGTCAAAAATATGTGTACCTAAAGGAATACAAAATACAGTAAAACAGAATATAACAGGAACAGAAATTAAAGTAACACATACTGAAATCAGCATCTAATTGATGAGAAGCATAAAAGAAGCAAAAGTAAATGACGGACAGTATTTTAAACGGGGGGGAGAAAGGAAAATCATATGAATTTACAAATCACATGAACATAACAGCCAGAACATCTACTGAAACAACCCATTACATAAAATACAGAGGGGGGAGGGGGGATGTTGTTAACACAATAAGTAATGAGGCACATTAAAAAAATATAAATAGTTAACAATGCAAATGAATTACAGACACACAGGGCCAGCTTCACACTCAGAAGAATGAGAAGAAATGTTGCCAGGTCCTTAGCTTGTCTTGGTACTCACTGGCTGCAACAAGTTGATGACATGGAAATTGCTGCTTGTATACTCTGTTTTTTCTTCACTATCTTCCTCCACTTTCTCTTCAGACTCCATCTCAGTGTTGCTTGAGTATGCAGATGATGTGGTCTCGTCTGACTGTATCCTATCTTCCCACTCCTCAGAACTCAGTGTGGCCTGAGAAAGAAAATAACAAGAAAATATAAGACCTTTTTTTTTACTAGCAATAGAACGGGTTATGAAAACAAAACTTTGACACACAACAGAAGTGGAATCTGATTAAACAGCTTGATGATTAGCCGATGACTTGGCTCTTCTGTCGCATAACCATAATCAGATGCAAGACAAAATGAAAATACTTAATGAGAGGTCACAGCAAGTGGGTCTGAAAACACACAGGGAAAAGACAAAGATAATAAATGTAAGAAATAATAACAAGGCTGAACTTGAAGAAACACCACTACAAGATGTGGAATCATGCACATATCTTGGCAGTAATATAGACAAAGTTGGAGGGGCAGACAATATCAAAATAAGAATACAAAAAGCAAGAGGATCTTTCATTGCATTGAGAAATTTATGGAGATCAAGAGAGATCAAGTCCAACACTAAAATAAGAATCTTCAAGTCAAATGTCAAGTCAGTCCTATTGTATGGCTCTGAAAATGGAGAACAGCAAAAACAACAACCAAAAAGCTACAGACTTTTATAAATGGGTGCTTGCGTAGAATAGAAGGATTCAAATGGTATAAAAAGATCACTAATGTGGAACTGACGACAAGAACCAGACAAGTGCCAATGGAACAAGAGATGAGAAGAAAACGATGGCGATGGATAGGACACACACTAAAGACACCCGTGGATAGCACTACAAAGCAGTCCTTGTTCTGGAACCCCCAGGGTAAGAGAGGCTGTTTACCAAGAAACACACAGAGAAGAGAACTGAAGACAGAAGTGAAAATGATGAGGAAAACGTGGAAACAGCTTGAGCTGATGGTATGTGACAGGAGGACTTGGCAAGGTGTTTGTTGAAGGCATATGCTCCTTAAGGAGCTAAAAGGTATTGATTGATTGATAAGACCTTCTTCTTCGTCATACTTATGAGCCTTTAAGGTTCTTTACTTCATCAATTAAGTTCTAGGCATCCCCCTTGGTCTTCTACACTCTATTTCATTGTTTTTCAACCTTTTTGTGTTCACTGCACACTTTTCAATTTTCTAAAAATTTACGGCACACCTATCTGACCTCGCACCTGAATAAACAATTACAGTGATGTATACTAAATTAAATACACTAATTTATGGGTACTTTAGAATAAAGAAAACTCTCCATTTGATTTTCTTTTAATTGTTTACAATAATTTTGAAGTATTTCTATTTTTGTACAAAGCAGTTAAAAGCTCCAATTTTTATTGAATGAATTCAAGCTGTAAGATCAGTTTTACATTATATGATCACTACAAATATTCTTCATGTAGTAAATTTACAAAATTTTTGCGGCACACTTTGATAGGCGTGGCAGCACACCGCTTGAGAAACACCGCTCTATTTGTTGTATTAAGAATTTTCTTCTTTTTTTGATCCTTAGCCGCCAACTGTCAAAGTAGTCAGTGGCCATTACGCCCGGTGACGTCTTGTAGGGCGACAACGAATTGCTTCCATTTTGCTCAGTTGGCGGCCATCCTTCATGCAATGCCCCAGATCTGGTTCATTCTTTGCATCTCTGCCTCTACAGTTCTCCGCCAACTTGTTTTTGGTCGGCCTCTCTTTCGCTTTCCTTCACGGGACCATAGCATAGCTGTTCTTGTGATGGCATCAGGGTCTCCTCTGAGGACGTGGCCAATCCAATTCCAGTGTCTGCCAGCTTTGATGGTTTGCATGTCCTCTTAGTTGCTCCGAGTAAGCAGTTCTTGGTTGGTGATGGCATAAAAATGTCTAATAGTTAAATATGAGGTAGAAAATTAACCCTAATTATTAGCAACATAGAAAAATCAGCTACTTTTACAGCATCAATATGTTGGCAGTCAAGAAGCATGGAAAGGTCAGTGAAGGTGTCCAGAACACAGTAAGGACGTCATCAGCCAGCATCACAACAGCCCTTGGGTATATGCATTACAATTCTATTTATTTACAGGCAATTGGTATGAATGAGTCTGTATGTTATTCTCTCTCTCCATTTGTGAGTGTGTGTGTATGCAGAAGGTAGCAGATGTGAAACAGAAATCAAGAAGAAAATAGGAATGTTCAATGCTACATTCAACAACATAAGTGAGATGCTAACATCCAAACAAATAACTCATAAAAATTAGAGTCATCAAGTGTTATACATACTTTTCAATACCATATGGTGGAGTAATGTGCACAATAAACAAGCAGTTAGAAGAAACTATTGAGGTCCTTCAGATGTAGATATACAGAAGAATGTGATGTATCTCACACAGCGAGAAAAAAAATAAAGAGGTCATAGAAAAGCTAGAAATGAAAACAGAAATAATAAGAGATCAAAGTCAAGACAGATAGAATACATTATGGTCTTATAAAAAGACATATCAACGTGCTGAAAATTGTACTTGAAAGCAGAGTTGAAAACAAATGTGTAAAAGGTAGACACCAAGATATGGAAAGGAAAAAGTCTATCAGAATGCACCATCAATAAAAGAGAGAGAAATTGCTGGAGATCCACTGCAGATGATCTTTGATGTGAATGTGAAGATGGCGGCTGATCAGTGGTCAGGTGTGTATACATGTATGCATCCTTGCCTGCACATGCAAAGCACGAATAAACAAGATTCCACAATTTTTAAAAAAATACAATAATGGAAACAGGCTGAACAAACAGTAGAGAACCCAAACACAAGATCAATTCATGAGAGACTGACAAGAAACTTATAAGGAAAAAGAAAGAAGGAAGTAGTAGACAAGAATCACATGAAGATGGCTAGCTATGGTAGAAATAAAGGATAGAGGATACACTTGGAGAGAATGAACGACCAAACTTTATTTTCCAAGGGTTGAGAATAGGGCATGCAGGCCTGTCTAACATTCTGCCCTTCCTTTCTGCCATCTTTGATACTGTATGCAGTCGTTCTCACATGCACCAAGTATCAATTTAAAGGAATGAAACATTATAAAAGTAATATAACAGTACATTCACATTTGCAATATCCAATCATAAGTAAAATATGAAGATGCTGAAAAAGCAAAAATCATCAAACCCTTTATATATATACAGATGTCAGATAATGATTTAGAGTCATAATCGTGGTTGGTGGCATATAATCAGCTATCACGTGTTGTATAAGTAGGAACTGAGCATGTTTTTCAGAGATACAAAAAAAGAGTAGCACAGTGATGCGATTAATGGAAATGTGTGCTCATTGGCCTGAGCTAACAAGGAAACCAAGAATGCTGACTGAAAAAGAAATGTGTGGAAAAAAGAAAAATTAAATAGGTGGAATGTCAGTCCTTTACATAAGAGTGTACAAAAAACTCACTACCTTATTTGATTCCTCAGGTGTGTGCACCCCACAAGTTTCATTTTCAGAGGAACTAATTTGTCTCCTCTTAGCATCAGGTGGACGTAGGCCAAGAGTACCTGGGACACCTCTGTTTCTGTTTGACTCAGCCATTTCATATGTTGTACCAGATGTTCGCTTTCTTCGTCGTAGCTGGTTATAGGCCTCACTTTGTTCCTTGTTACATACTGGTGTGGAGAACATAATAACCATCTATACTTGTTTTTATAACCAAACAAAAGTGCTACAAGTAGTTTGGTAACAGGTTTGGTCTCAGGCTAGTTGTTTTGACTTCTCAAATTTTACTCCGATGGAAACCAGCTCAGGTATCTAAAGTTAATTATATGTTTTAAGTGGACTTTTGTTTTTCTATTTGCCATGTGGATTCTGGTCAAATATTTACAGTACATAAACTTCATACATTATCATCTAACCTGTGATCTGGAAAGAGTATCCTCTGTACTTAGCATGTACTCCAAGATACTCAGACAGTTTGGTTTGACGATTTCAGAATCCAGAGAACCTGTAAATTCTATATTAACAGCAATAACAATAATCATGAATCATCATCATCATCACAGCCTTGTGCAGTTCCCCCCGGGGGTCTCTGATGAGACAAAGACTATATTGGATGACTACGCCCTTAAGTACGTCATACAAGGTGACTAATTTGAGGCTGTGCATTAGGCTATCAACCTCATCATGTACAACAAACTGCTGCAGTAGGAGGCCCATACTCTATAAGGAGCGAAAAAGAAAATGATGAGATGATGGTCATCATCATTATTTTCTGTTTATGGGGGCATGGGGGTCACAACTGGACCTCTTGCATCAAAACATTCCTGTGCTCTTACAGTGGTAGTCTCTATATTGATTTGTTTTACATGAAGTTGCCAATCACATTCTCTCTCTCTCTTGCTCTCACATTCACATACACACACAGACACAAAGCCTCATTAGTAATATTTTCTATTCACATAACCAACTATCTTTGCAACAAGTAAATTTTTTTTTTTCGTACGCCCGCTAATACTCGAGGCGAAATCTCAGGTTATTATTAATGTCTAACCTGACATTGATTTTACGTGAGTATCCCTTTTCTTGTACAGAGATAGGTGTTCCTCTCAATTCAGGCAGATACTCGCCAATTTCGGAGGTACCCATTAGAGCTGGGTCGGCTCAGGAGCCGCCAATCCCTGGTCGACGACACTCCTTCAAATGTTCTCGCCAGGTCTCGAGTTAATCCAGTCCAATTTCCGGTTGACTTTCATCAACAAGTAAATAAAGTCTGACAAAGTAATCAGTCAGAAACGTTCATGTATAACCAATCTCAACCCTGCCATCAGTAGATGATGCCTACAGATTCTGAAACCGGCATGGATAAACTTTCAAATTATACAATAGTTGTTTATTGTATATTTAATTCTTTTTACTTCTTTATTTCTCACAACATGAACCTTGTTCCACTATGCCAGACCTGGCAGTCTATGGTCTAAATTCCAGTAGAAACATAGTACCAACCTTCTTCAAAATATAGGGCTTGTACTTACCTAAAACATGGTCCAGTATTCAACTTAGATTTTACAAATCTGGACCACTTGAGTTAACAATAATTCCATCTGAACGCATGTCTAATGCAAACTCAAGTCCCTGCTTAGAATGACCAAGATCTTAAACCACAGACAGACCCTTTTGTTGTTTTTCAATTTCAACAGAAACTTACGCAGCTGGTACAAAGGCAACATAATCTAATCAAATATCCTCAAAGCTACTAAATGTCTGTTGCAATGTCTATACATAAATTATAATGTTAATTTCAGAACATAGGTTTCTTACTGCTAATAACCAATCTATAAGGTTATCATCATCATCTCAACCCATAACCCGTCATGGGTCGTAGGGGTGCCATGGTGGAAGCATCAGCAGACAGGGTCCTCCACTGTTCTCTATTCTCAGCAATGCGTACAAGTGTGGAAAAACCATGTCCTGCCCATTCTTTGATGTTATCAGCCCAGGATTTTCTTTGCCTTCCTCTTCTCCGTTTACCTTCGACTGTTCCCTGGAGGATCGTTTTCGAAAGGGAGTCATGACGAGTTACATGCCCAAACCAGGCAAGCTTTCGACGTTTCACTATTGACAAAAGTGGTTCTTGGTGGCCTGCATAGGTGTTTATCTTCTCTCTAACATAGACCTTTGTTTTATAAGGTTATACTGAAAGTTAACTCTTAGTATACGAGCGGCCTCTTAGAAAGGCCGATGATCGATCCCCGTCAATAGCGAAAATGTATAGGTGAATGCATGTTTAAAACCACTGAACAATTTAGTTACGTGCATGATATAGGGGTTTCATTTCTTCACATTTTGATATATAATACTTTATGTTATCTTTATAAATAAATTATTTATTGCAAAATCTGTAATGGTAGTCATGAAATTAGCTCGTATACTAAGAGTTAATACTGAAGGAAAATATCAGCCATTAATCTTCTCACCAATATTTTAAATATGTAAATGAAATTTGGTTTTGGTTTGGTTTGAAGAATTATCATTTCACATTGACAACTCCATCAGTGATCCGATCTCCTCGCTTAGATCACACAAGGAAGATCTGAGAACAGTGCACAAACGCAGTAACACTGGCAAGGATCCCAAAGTGAGTATACAGGAATCACACATTCTATCAATATTGTTGTGGGGGTAGGTTTTCCTAATTTTGCCAGGGCAGTGGCCGTATGGCCTACTCTTTACGATTTCCAACTGCAGAGGGATTTTTAACTTGCCCAACTTGCACACTGGACCTACTATTTTGTCGTCTTTATCCAAGAAGGCTAGGCATCTGATAAGGGTGGTTTTAGGCTGACTACTGGCCACTAAGATAACAAGCCACAATCTGGCCACTATGAACGTTTACAGGTATAAGTCCAAGTCGTTGTTAATTTGTAGCCAAGTAAGTACCACCCCTATAGACACCAGGAATATATATATAGGCTGTGGTGATGGTGTCTTGTCTGGTTTGAAATAGGTTGCCGTGTGTGTAGGTGTGACGTAGATTCACAGTTCCACAATACAGGAGTTATGACATGTATAAGTCATAGAAATGTTATAACTGCTGGTGACATTTCCATCATTTATTTCGGACGCCACAATGACAGATAATGATACATCCATTTCACAAAAAGTCATGGACATGACAGTTCATAGTATTCAGCATTAATAAAGTTTCTTCATGGATCTGCATACATTCTCTAAGTTGATATAGGTAATCCTAGCTGACGATAGCCTCAGCTTCATATCATAAATATTCATAAATATCAGTACTCCTCTCTGATGCTGGCAGATCGGATGTACAAAAATAAGTCTATTACTGTCCGCATGAGAATGGCATTTCAGGAGTACAGGTCAAGTTGACCTTTATAGCATCCCTAAGTCTAACCCTCGACATAGGTGCAATCGCTGGCATAGCGAAGATCCTAGAACATAGAAATTGTTCTCTGGGCCTAGAGCGACCCGTATATATATAGATCTCAGGTATGAAGATACCTGGGGTGTAATTCCTAGTAGAAGAACCTCTCCTTTCTGTAACACACAAGCGAGCAGAGAACGACAAAATGTCAAACATCTAGGTAGATCACAGAGTTCAATAAAGGAGGGTATTACCTTGCTTCAGAATCAACACCACAAAACATACGCCTCCAGGCGTTTTCGAATCATATAGGGAAAGCCTCGTTAGTTAACTAACTCACAGGAGGACTACAGAATTCCCTATCAAAAATCACAGACGCAGCATGGCGTCCTCTCTGCTCAGTACATCTCCTCGACTCCCTGGGCGGAAGACTATTCTAACTCTCTTAAAGTTCAGACATGCGCAGAACGCATACGCCTGAGTAACACTCAAAACGAGACGATGAAGGAAACATTCCAACAAAGCTATGTTCAGAAATCACGCCTCATATGGACAGGGAATAAAACATCAACTCTGGTTTCAATCATTCCAAGAAACAGTTGACCGATGCTACCATATAAGGAGAATGGCCTGACATCGATCGAAAAAATGGACCGGCGAGTCAGGACACAAGAGAAGGTAACCACCATTGAAAATGTAATCACAGTCAAACAAGGATTATCTACCTTTGATCAAAAAATTTAAAGTGTACAATTCATACAGATTAATTACACACAGTCTTAGAAAAATTCTGTGCGTAACAGATTACCGCACCCCCCGGGAAAAAAATGAAACATTTTTTTAAAATCCAAGAGCCAGAAACACCAGGCTCGTAACGCACGTATGATGCGCGGATATAATGCCTAATATGAGGCTAGCTCGACGCATGGAGCGATAGCTGAGATTATATCTCAGATTCTTAGAGAAAATATTTCCCTAAGTGTACACGTATATTCCAGGGAGGTGCCACCAACATACGCCACAGTGATGGCAACATCATAATGTAAGCAAAATTATACTCACATAAATACAAATATGTTATCATAGTATGAAGTGTAATGAACTACACATTTTAAACCAAAAATACATTATACAAGCATGTAATAATATCATGATACAATGCATTACTAATCAATACTAATAAATCAGCTGTTCCTCGTAGACATGGATATAATCGTTCCAAAGTAGGTAAGAACTTGACATACTTCATGGTTGACATAATGTCCATACTCTCGCAGACGTCAATGATGTGCTGCGAAAATATCAATAACACAAATCTTTATGGTATATGCTAAATTTCTTAATACAGTAATCAAAATACAATATATAAATTGTGGCCATGTGAGCTTTTGGCCCGTATATATTGCTAACTAAGCCTTCTTCCGTTATACCAAAATCAGTAACAGAACAAGGCAATTATACAGTACAATGCTATAAATTCCCAAAATGAGCACATATGTGCTAATATATCCTTATAGTAGAGAACTGTTATAGATCTCGACGTTTAACAGGAAATATATATGACAGAAGAATTAAGTGGAATCATGTGGGCATCTAGACAGAATGTCTGCCATCACATTATCCGAACCACGGATAGCTCGCACCGTGTAATGAAAGGGTTGAAGAGCTATGGCATATCGAGTGGACCTCGAGCTCTTCAAGTTTTTGCTCTGAATAGCAGTAAGAGCTTTCTGGTCGGTTTCCACAATGAAATGTGCGCCTAGAAGGAATCTTTGTAACTTGAGAATTGACCAAACCATAGCCAATAATTCACGGTCTAAAACCGAATAATTCCTTTCTGCAGCATTTAATTTCCTAGAAATATACATCACCGGATGCAGAGTATCCGAATACTCCTGCATTAGTGCTGCCCCAATCCCAGTGGACGAGGCGTCACTTCGAAGAACAAAAGTCTTCTCAATAGTAGGGAAACCTAAGGATAGGTGGAGATGAAAATAGAGTTTTAATCTGGTCCAATGAGGATTGGCATTCTTGAGACCAGCGGATCAGATTAGGCGATCCTTTCTTCAATAAAGTAGAAAGAGGTGCCATAATGGAGGACAGATTCGGAATGAATCGTCCGTAAAATTGTATCAAACCTAAGAGACTACGCACTTGTTTTTTCGTCTTAGGGACAGAAATGTTTAATATTTTTGAAACATTGTGGTCCTCTGTCTTTAAAAGACCATGACCAACACGATGACCCAGGAAAGAAATCTCGCTAAATCCTATAAAGGCTTTAGAGGGTTTTGCAGTTAAATTATACTCGCGAAGAGTAGACAGCAATTCGTATAAACCCAGATAGTGATCTTCCCAGGAATCACTGAACAGACAGATATCGTCTAAGTATGCTATGACATCTGTACGATATGAGAGAATTCGACGCATCATGCGTACGAATGTAGCAGGGGCGTTCATAAGGCCGAAAGGCATGAAATTCCATTGAAATAAACCCCTAGGTGTAGAAAAAGCAGTAAGAGGTTTGGCTCGTTCAGTTAAAGGAACTTGCCAATAACCTTTTGACAAGTCAAGTTTGGTAAAGAATCTAGAATTAGAAAGTTTGTTTAGTAGCTCTTCTAGCGAAGGCATAGGTTCAGCATCAAACTTCGTAACTTGGTTCAATTTGCGATAATCAACGCAAAGGCGAATGTTATTGTCTTTCTTTCGAACAATAACCATGGACGAAGAGTATGCTGAAGTGGATGGTTCGATTATTTCCAATCGTATCATCTCATCCAATTCTTTCTCGACTTGTGACTGAAAATGGATAGGTATAGGATAGGGTCTGACTCTGATAGGATTATGGTCAGTAAGTACTATGTCATGTTCAATGACATGTGTGTGTCCCGGAATGTCGGTAAGGACATCCTGAAATGTTTGTAACATCGAAGAGACTTGTCGATGTTCATCAGCGGAAAGATTAGGAGAAACGGTAACGTTTTTCCAAGATTCCGTAGAATGAAGTGGGATCACAGGAAGAGGGAGATTGACATCAGAAAAAGTAGTTTCCTCATCCTGTATAACTGACAGGGATGAGTAATGACCATGAGGTACTGGAGAATCGTCCGTCGCCTGGAAAATAGGCTGCAAATAGTCAGGTCGTTCATGAAATTCCGAGAGCATATTTATGTGGAAAGTTTTATGCTTTCCATCAATATCGACAACATAGTCGACGTCGGAAATTGTAGAGACTATTGCATACGGACCTTTCCATGCAATAAGAAGTCTGTTCTCCCTTGAAGGAAGTAGGACGAATGCTTTGTCACCTGGACAAAGTTGTCGTAGACATCTGTTCTTATTGGCAAATAGCCTTGCCTTTTCTTTAGCAAATTCGGATGAAGAAGTTGCTAATTTGCATGCCTCGATGATCTTTTGCCTAAGAGCAATGACATACTCATAAGAAGATTGAGTGTCATCGCTAATATTATCGGCAGTGATAAGATCGTGGAGTAAAGACATAGGGCTGCGCGGTCGCGCGCCAAAGACAAGTTCAAAAGGAGAAAACCCTGTGTGTTCATTGGGGACCTCTCTATAAGCAAAGAGAGCCGTGGGTAAAACCCTGTCCCAATCCTGAGGATGATCCTCAGTTATCTTCCCAAGTAAAGTCTTGAGTGTTCTATTCAAACGCTCAACTAACCCATTAGACATTGGGTGATAGATACTGCTGAGAGACCTTTTAATATGTAAGATAGACATTACCTGTGACATAGTGTCCGATATAAGTTGAGTGCCATGGTCTGACAATATTTCTCTGGGGAATCCCAAGCGAGAAAATATCAGCCAAAGAGCGTCTGCGATATCAGCAGTGGAGATGCTCTTAAGAGGTATAGCCTCTGGCCAACGTGTGCACATATCGACACATGTAAGGATAAATTGATGTCCTCTGGCCGACTTGATCCTAAAAGGACCGATAATATCTATTGCCATTTTCTGAAACGGCCAAATAGGAATGTCAGCAGCCTGGATAGGCGCAGCATGTCGTGGTCCTTTAGATTTGACCTCCTGACATACTTTGCAAGATTGACAGTAAATACGTATGTCCTTGCTCACAAATGGCCAAAAGAAAGCAGCAAGAACCCTCGACTTTGTACGGGAAAAACCCATATGTCCAGCACATTGTGAGTCATGAGCATGTTGCAATATTTGCAATCTCATACTCTTAGGCACAAGAATTTGAGAATGTGTAGACGTAGTCGAGTCTTGTACCATACGCACAAGTACGCCGTTCTTCATAGAAATCCAAGACTTTCTATTTGTATTTTGATTCGGATCACCTTTTTTTGCTAGAATGAAGAATTTTTGTAAAGAAGGATCTTCTTCTTGCAATTTTATAAAAGAGTCACGTGAAATAATCAAGTGACTATTTTGGCTATTCACTTCATTATTATCAGTTAATGAAGTTTGAGGTGTTTCCAGAGCTTGTGCTCTTGTTACCACTGCATTGGTAGCTTGTATATTTTGTTCCTCCCAAACAGCAATCTGCTGTGGGGTACATTCCCTAACTCCGTGAATACGACCGATAATAAGGTCCGCTATAGGGTTAGGTAGAAGACACGCGTGGACATCTCCCGTAAAGAAGGGAGTAGCAATATGTATTATGGCAGTAGGATACTTTTCCAAAGTGCCACCAAATGTGACACATTTGATCACCTTTCCTGTAGCACAGGATGGATCTACAAGAGATTGCCTAACACCAATAGTAGTACATCCAGAATCAAAAAGGACTGAGACTGGATTACTATTTACAAGACCCTTATGTAGGATAAGAGAACCTCTCCCGTCATGCGCAACTGCAGCAGGAAGAGCGGGAAGAGGATGACCACAGCTTAAAGTAGTTACGGTAGTCGGTTCGAACAAAGTACTGCATTGGGGACATTTAGTTGCCCTACTAAAGTCAAAGGCAGAACATGTGATAGCACTAGAGTTTTTATCATCATCACCTTGTTTACATGCTCCCTGAGACTCTTGCTGTACAGAGTTTGCCTGTTGATATCTCTTTCTTTTATGTTGCGATCTACCGCGACCATTATTGCCTCTGCAATTATCATTAAACTCTCTACTGTAATTGTTATCCTGGTTTGAATTCCAGTTTCCATAACTGTCATTACCATTTCTATACTGTTGAGAACCTCTATTATATTGGTTTTGAGGTCTCCGCGAAAAATAGTTTCCTCTATACTGACTACCTTTGCGAAAATGTCTAAAATTATTGGGAGTAGTATACCGTGGAGTATCAGCTTGTCTCCAGTTCTGCGAAGAAGAATCACCCTGAAATTGATTGCTATGATTCTGAGCATAATTACGGTTACTCTTCTTATTAAAATTTTGTTGGCTACCCTGAAATTTACGCATGAAATTTGGGCCATAAGGTGCTGCCGAAGCAACTGGCAGACCTTCTTTTACTTTAGAGTTGCTAATGGTTACGTGAGGATGCGCAGTGACATACTGGCAACAGTATTCTTCCATTTCTTTTATGTTTTTAGGCTTACGCTCATGAAGAAAAGCAAGAAAAGATTCATTGACAGAAGACATAACCTTGTCTCTAAGTAGTAAGTCCATAAGTGCTTCATATGTATGTTCTGTCTTAGACAGCTCAACCCAACGTGTAAAAGTAAGACGTATCTTTGAAATGAATTCAGAGAATTCCACTCCAGTTTCTGGCAACATATTTTTAAACTGAAGACGATAGCCGTCTTCGTTAAGTTGGTATTTCTTTAACAAGACCGCCCTGACAACCTCATAATTGTTCTTGTCAGGCTCATCTACCATGCTTAACATACTCAAAGCATCACCTCTAAGTATATTGGACAACTGATAAACATACAGTGATTTATCTATGTTATGTGTTTTACATGAACGTTCAAATCTATCCAGATAAAACGTTATAATCGTCACTGGAAGCATTGAATGCTGGTAGTTTAATCTTAAAAGTACTAGCTTTATCAGAAGATGACCCCTTATTTGGATCATTAGCATTACCCATGTTCATCAACTTTAACTTCTCTAACTCCAAAGCTAAGAGTTTTTCTTCATGCTCCATTTTTGCTTTTCTCTCCTCAGCCTCAGCTTGTAACTTTCTTTCTTCAGCCTCTCTTTGTAACTTTCTTTCTTCAGCCTCTCTTTGTAACTTTCTCTCTTCAGCCTCTCTTTTCTGTTTTTCCATTTCCATCTGGAATTTTCTTTCATCTGCCTGCATCTGCAGTCTCAGATTCTCAGCATCTATCTTCTTTTGCTCAGCTTCTCTGTCTAATCTTTTATTTTCCTCTTTTTGTCTTTTCTCCTCAGACTTCAGTGCTTTAGTCCATTGAGTATTTGCATACTCTTCTAATATATCACCAGTCTTACCAAGGGTTTTCCCTTGCTCAATAAAGTACTCAAGTGTAGACATGATGTCTAATATTATGAGTCCAAAACCTGAAATAATTAATTATCTTATTTCAACCTTAATAGTAACAAGACTTAAATAAAGTACTTGTATAATCACAATGTTTACCCCAATCTCTGTGGGAAACAAGTCTTTGATAAAGAACTTGTATTATCAAATGTATAATAATACCACCAGTCACTTCTTAATCATAAGGGCACTACACATCTAATAGTGCATAACCACATATCCATCAGTTATTTATCATAACTGCACTACACAGTTAATAGTGCATAAGCAAATCCACCAGTTAGTTATGATAAGTGCACTACACAGCTAATAGTGCATAAGCAAATATTTAACAATAGTGAATGCTAACTAATAACTATGTAAACAATAACAAAGATCCAAGACAATGTAAACAATAACAAAGATCAAAGACAATGTAAACAATGACAAAGATCAAAGACAATACGAAAACATTCGCAAAAGTCAACTAAATAAACAGCGAAAACTAAAAGAAAATATCACAAAGAATGTGATGACAAATGCGAAAAATGTAAACAAACAAATGACGTCACAGTGTATAAACAAAAATGGTGTAAAGAACTGAATAATAGAAAAGAGGAGACCTACAAATACAAACAAATGAAATCAGAACTAAAGAACAGAAAGAAAAAAAAAATATTACAAAAAACGACGAAAATAAAGCACAACTCGTCACAACTAAACAAATATAGCAACAGTTGTCGCTAGCAGATTTTCAATCAAGAAAATTGCTCCTATAGAACACTAACATAAGACCTCTATTACGTGGTATCTCTTATATTAGTCTCACACCCAACCTCCCGCTGAAATATAAACATATAAATATACAAATAACATATAACATGTAAACATATAACATGTAACAAAAAGTGTGTGAAAATATAGAAGGCTCAGTTAGGATATAAGGGCACAGTTCACAAACAAACAGGCCACTTAACTTATATATGTCCAAACGTCAGCACGGTGCAGAACAGGTTGTGATCAGCATTCTAAGGATAAATGATCCAACGTTGATCGACATCTGCTCCCATAAACAGCCATGACGCAGGAAATGAGCTTCTGATACAGGATGTGGAGTTTCGGAACTTGTCCTTCTTACAATGATCGGTACTCGAACTTCGAACTACAGCAAACTTGATTCCATCGGCACTTGACCATCTGAATGCGGCAAAACTGATTCAATCGGCACTTGACCATCTGAATGCGGCAACGCCGGGTAGTTTCAAAATCCATCTAAATGCAGCAACGCTGGGTAGTTTCAAAATATTTCACTGAAGATGTAGATTTCTTGAAGGAAGTGAGTTCACGAAATGACAAACTTGAATGTTGTATGGGTTTCTTGACCCCCTTGAGTGCTGGTACCAGTTGAAACCAGCTATTGGCCACCATAAAATGATAAGGGTGGTTTTAGGCTGACTACTGGCCACTAAGATGACAAGCCACAATCTGGCCACTATGAACGTTTACAGGTATAAGTCCAAGTCGTTGTTAATTTGTAGCCAAGTAAGTACCACCCCTATAGACACCAGGAATATATATATAGGCTGTGGTGATGGTGTCTTGTCTGGTTTGAAGTAGGTTGCCGTGTGTGTAGGTGTGACGTAGATTCACAGTTCCACAATACAGGAGTTATGACATGTATAAGTCATAGAAATGTTATAACTGCTGGTGACGTTTCCATCATTTATTTCGGACGCCACAATGACAGATAATGATACATCCATTTCACAAAAAAGTCATGGACATGACAGTTCATAGTATTCAGCATTAATAAAGTTTCTTCATGGATCTGCATACATTCTCTAAGTTGATATAGGTAATCCTAGCTGACGATAGCCTCAGCTTCATATCATAAATATTCATAAATATCAGTACTCCTCTCTGATGCTGGCAGATCAGATGTACAAAAATAAGTCTATTACTGTCCGCACGAGAATGGCATTTCAGGAGTACAGGTCAAGCTGACCTTTATAGCATCCCTAAG
Source organism: Oreohelix idahoensis (assembly GCA_024509875.1). Lineage (NCBI taxonomy): Eukaryota > Metazoa > Mollusca > Gastropoda > Stylommatophora > Oreohelicidae > Oreohelix > Oreohelix idahoensis. Next base: position 43,773 of record JAMPIV010002915.1, read on the forward strand.
TCTAACCCTCGACATAGGTGCAATCGCTGGCATAGCGAAGATCCTAGAACATAGAAATTGTTCTCTGGGCCTAGAGCGACCCGTATATATATATATATATATATATATATATATATATATATATATAGATCTCAGGTATGAAGATACCTGGGGTGTAATTCCTAGTAGAAGAACCTCTCCTTTCTGTAACACACAAGCGAGCAGAGAACGACAAAATGTCAAACATCTAGGTAGATCACAGAGTTCAATAAAGGAGGGTATTACCTTGCTTCAGAATCAACACCACAAAACATACGCCTCCAGGCGTTTTCGAATCATATAGGGAAAGCCTCGTTAGTTAACTAACTCACAGGAGGACTACAGAATTCCCTATCAAAAATCACAGACGCAGCATGGCGTCCTCTCTGCTCAGTACATCTCCTCGACTCCCTGGGCGGAAGACTATTCTAACTCTCTTAAAGTTCAGACATGCGCAGAACGCATATGCCTGAGTAACGCTCAAAACGAGACGATGAAGGAAACATTCCAACAAAGCTATGTTCAGAAATCACGCCTCATATGGACAGGGAATAAAACATCAACTCTGGTTTCAATCATTCCAAGAAACAGTTGACCGATGCTACCATATAAGGAGAATGGCCTGACATCGATCGAAAAAATGGACCGGCGAGTCAGGACAAAAGAGAAGGTAACCACCATTGAAAATGTAATCACAGTCAAACAAGGATTATCTACCTTTGATCAAAAAAATTTTAAGTGTACAATTCATACAGATTAATTACACACAGTCTTAGAAAAATTCTGAAGGCTAGGCATCCGATCTCACTATCCATGAGATATGGGGGGAAATATAACATCATTAAGACCCAATGCTGCCATCAATGGTACCTATACCTTGTAGCGGTATGGCAGCTTGCGTACCCTGACAATCCCCAGAGCTATGCCAGTGGGAGTTTTACTCCTGGTAGGTTCAACCAAGCTGGACTGGTCTGTGTGGGTAGGGATCAGACAAAAGCTGGTACCCTGGTCCTCCAGGTTGGGGGTTTTAGCATAGGGCTGACACCCCTGTCTATGTAAAAAAAAATAATGAAGTTACGGAAACAACATCAAATGAACAAACTTTGCTGCGGGATGGACATTCGGAGTCTGTGGCTCGTATGACTGTCAGTGGTGAAAGCCGAAAGGAAGCCACTGACATGAAAACGGATGTCCTGACCGCAAAACAGGATACAAGAATAGGATTTTGGAATGTCAGGACAATGTACGAGACAGGTAAACTAAGACAGGTCACGGCAGAAATGAGAAACTATAGGTTACACATCCTGGGGATAAGTGAGAGCAGATGGACAGGGGCAGGAAAAGTTAAAACAGCAACAGGAGAAACAGTACTTTACTCTGGAAGAGAGGATGGACAGCACAGTGAAGGCGTAGCCATTATTCTGCAGAAAGGGATAGAAAGGACATTACTGGAATGGAAACCCATCAACAACAGACTGATACGATTGAGATTGAGAGGGAGATTCACCAACACTACAATAATACAATGCTACGTACCAACGAATGATAGCGATGAGGAGGTCAAGGATGAATTCTATCAACAACTGCAGAAAGAAATGGAAGACACACCTAGATATGATCTTGTTATAGTAATGGGAGACCTCAATGCGAAAGTTGGTACACACAATACATATAATGAAAGAACAATGGGGAAATGCGGCAGCGGAACAGCAAACGAAAATGGGGATAAGCTAATAAGTTTCTGTAGCATTAACAACCTGGTCATTGGAGGAACACTTTTCCCACATAAGGAAATTCACAAGTTAACATGGGAATCACCAAATGGTCGGGACAGAAACCAGATAGACCACATCATGGTTAACGGTAGATGGAAACATGCATTACAAGATGTGAAGGTAAGAAGAGGTGCAGATGTGGGAAGTGATCACCATTTAGTAGTAGCAAAACTGAAAGTGAAACTAAGAAGGGCTGGACCAACTGTAACTACACAGAAAAGGTTTGACATCAGCAAATTGAAGGACCCCATTACCAGAAAAGCTTTTGTGGCCAACATTAAGAAACGATATCAATTTGCCAAAAGCCAGGAAAAGACATTGACTGATGATATAGACCAGAATTTCAACACCATTTCAACAGTATATAAGGAAAGTAGCAAATCATGCTTAGGATTCCAGGAAAGGAAGAAGCAAGACTGGATAACACCAGAAACACTAAACACCATAAAGATGAGAAAGGAAATGAAAAGAAAGAAAACAGAAGCGAAGTCCCCCAGGTTAAAGCAACTATATAGCGAACAGTACAGCCAGCTGGACAGGGAAGTTAAACGCCAAACCCGAGCCAACAAAAGGAATTTCCTAGACGATCTTGCAAAACAGGCAGAAGAGGCAGCACTGAGAAATGAACAAAGCACAGTATACAAAATAACTAAATTCATCAGCGGAAAACAAGGTGCAAACAATATTACATTAGTAAGAGATAAGCAAGGAAATCTCATCAAGACAGCAGAGGGACAGGAAACAAGATGGGCAGAGCACTTCAGAGAAACTCTGAACAAGGAAATACCAGAGACACAATTGAATGTTCCTGAGGCTGAAAACGATCTAGATGTAAATACAGACATTCCACGAAAAGAAGAAATCATCACAGCAATCAAAGGGTTAAAGAACGGTAAAGCTCCGGGCCATGATAACTTAAATGCAGAGCTATTTAAGACAGACCCTGAGCTAGCAGCAGAACTATTAGAACCACTATTTGCACAAGTGTGGAAAACGGGGACAATACCATCAGAGTGGAACAAAGGAATAATTGTCAAATTGCCCAAAAAGGGAGATCTTGCAGACTGCAATAATTGGAGAGGAATCACTCTTCTCTCAGTTCCCAGCAAAATACTAGGCAGGATAATTATACAGAGAATTTCAAAGGCAGTAAACTACAAACTGAGGAAAGAACAAGCAGGATTTAGAAAGAACAGAAGATGTGTAGACCATATATTCACTCTCAGGAACATTATAGAGCAGTGCTCAGAATGGCAAAGACAGCTTTACATAAATTTTGTTGATTTTGAAAAGGCTTTTGACAGCATACATAGGGACAGTTTATGGAAAATACTGAGGGCTTATGGAATTCCAAGCTGCATAGTGGCAATCATAAAAAGCCTCTATGCCAACTTTACGTGTAGTGTTGGGCAGAGCAACCTAACCTTCGAGGTGAAGACAGGAGTACGACAGGGATGCCCCTTATCAACCACTCTTTTTTTAAACAGTCATAGACTGGGTGATGCGCCAGACAACAGAGGGCAGTCCAAGAGGAATAAGATGGACTACATTTTCTACATTGGAAGATCTGGAATATGCAGATGACATTGCACTGCTGGCACATTCACACCAACACATCCAGGAAAAAACGGATAGACTTAATAAATTTAGCCAGCAGGTGGGCTTGAACATCAATTTAAAGAAGTCTGAGGTCATGACGCTCAATGTGAGCAACCCTGAGCCCATATCAGTAAGGAATCAGCAATTGGTACAGACAGATACCTTCACATACCTAGGAAGCATAGTAACACCAGACGGTGGGGCAGGCAAAGACATCAACATCAGAATGAATAAGGCAAGAACAGCCTTCTTTAGCCTAAATAACATCTGGAAGTCCTCCCAATACAGCACAAGCACAAAATTAAGATTATACCAGAGTTGCGTGCTTTCTGTGCTTCTCTATGGTGCGGAATGCTGGAAAGTCACAGAGAAGGAAATGTCAAAATTGTCCTCTTTTCACACAACATGCCTAAGAAAAATTCACCGCATCTTTTGGCAGAATACCATCACCAACCAAGATCTGCTTACTCGTAGCAAGCAAGAGGACATGCACACCATCATAGCTGGCAGACGCTGGAGCTGGGTTGGTCATGTCCTCAGAAGAGACCCCGATGCCATCACAAGAACAGCTATGCTTTGGACCCCTGAAGGAAAGCGAAAGAGAGGCCGACCAAAAACAACTTGGCGGAGGACTGTGGAGGCTGAGATGCAAAGAATGAACCAGAGTTGGGGCACTGTACGAAGGATGGCCACCGACCGTGCAAAGTGGAATCAATTTGTTGTTGCCCTACAAGACGCCACTAGGCGTGATGGCCACTGACTGCTTTGACGGTCGGTGGTTAAGGATCGAAGAAGAAGAAGAAGAAAACCCAATGGTTCTGAAAAAAATTTCCATCAAATATATTCCCTTTGCATTTGACAGTGTAGACAGAGAATCACTGTGGAAATAGATGAGGCATTATGGAATTCCCCTGAAGATCATTAATTTAATAAAGAAAACATATGGAGACACGACATGCAGAGTTCTTCATGAAGGACAGCTTACAGAACCGTTTGGGATAAGAACGGGAGTGCGGCAGGGATGCCTCTTGTCTCCATTTCTTTTCTTACTAGCAATAGACTGGGTTATGAGAACATCGACAACACACAACAGAAATGGAATCCAGTGGACTCTGACTAAGCAGTTGGATGATCTGGATTTTGCTGACTTGGCTCTTCTGTCCCATAACCGCAATCAGATGCAGGACAAATTGAAAACACTCGATGAGAGGTCACAGCAATTGAGTCTGAAAATATACAGGGAAAAGACAAAAATAATGAGAATAAATGCAGGTACTGATAACAGGGTTGAACTTGAAGAAACACCACTACAAGATGTAGAATCGTATACATATCTTGGCAGCAATATAGACAAAGTTGGAGGGACAGACAGTGATATCAAAATAAGAATACAAAAAGCAAGAGGAGTTTTCATTGCATTGGGAAATATATGGAGATCAAGAGAAATCGGATCCAACACGAAGAAAAGAATCTTCAACTCAAATATGAAGTCAGTACTATTATATGGCTCTGAAACATGGAGAACAACAACTAAAAAGCTACAGACTTTCATAAATGGGTGCTTGCGTAGAATAGAAGGATTAAAATGGTATGACAAGGTTACCAACGTGAAGCTGATGACAAGAACCAGAGAAGTGCCAGTGGAACAAGAGATGAGAAGACGATGGCGATGGATAGGAAACACACTGAGGAAACCTGTTGATAGCATTACAAGGCAGTCCTTGTTCTGGAACCCCCAGGGCAAGAGAGGCAGAGGTAGACCAAGAAGCACAAGGAGAAGAGAGCTGGAAACAGGTGAAAATGATGAGGAGAACGTGGAAAGAATTTGAGATGATGGCACGTGACAGGAGGACTTGGCATGTGTTTGTTGGGCCTATGCTCCTTTGGGAGTGGAGGGTTATGAATGAATGAATGAATATTCCCTTTACTGGGAACCGAACCTGGTACCTTTAGAATTAAAAGCGGGTGAAATACCTCTTAGCCACTCCGACCCCCGATAATAATATGTGAAAGCACAAACAATAAATGAAATTTGTAATTAAATAACCCTGTTCTGTGAATATTGATTTGATTTATTTATTGAAAGAGTGAATATTCTAAGGCATGCTTTCACTGACTCAAGTCACGGAACAAGATATTTGCAAAAGACCTACAACTCAACAAAGCCAATCTAGTTTCATACTTGTTATTATGACTGGAAGTTAAAAAAACATAAAAAATGGCAATGGAGTCGGTATCACAAATAAACTATACACCACAAAACACAGGGCCTTTCTGGCTGCCCTTCATTTCTTACGAGTGCCTGAAAACATACCTTTATGTTTGTCTAATATTTATTTACTGTTTACAGGCGTCGGGTTTCCTTCCTTATGTGTTATAAATGTTTATACAATACCAAAAACCTACCCTCTGTCCTGTACTTACTGTTCTGTCTTCTATCATTTACTAGACACAGTATTAAGGTCTTTGTCTTGTGTAGTCTGACCTATTCTGTATAATAGGGGAACAACAGAAGTGATTGCGTCATTAATAGGCTGGACTGCCCATGGTAAATTTCCAGTGTTATGTATTGCGGGTCGCACTAATGACCCGTCATCGAAGCATCATATTTGGTGATGCCTAGATGGTAGGGAGGATAGTGTGATTCACTTGCATAGCTAGGCGGGGTTGTCGCACGGAAGGTCCTGGGTTCAAGTCCTGGGTAAGCCACTCACGTCTGTTGTTTTTCTGTTGTCTAGTGTTCTACTTCTTTATTTCTTACGAGTGCCTGAAAACATACCTTTATGTTTGTCTAATATTTATTTACTGCCCTTCATAAGCCATAGTCAGCAACTTGGAAACAAAGAAAAGAAATATACAAAAGCTACAAGAAAATGACAGAAGACACAGAAAACATGCGAGAAAAATTAATAATTAATTAAATAAAGGAACTAAACAATAAAGAAATATCAACATAAAATCATTAACCGCAGTAACACACCAAATAATAACAAATACAACAAAAGTAGTATAGCATGTTGAAAAAGTTGTATTCAGCAATGAATCAATATTACTCAGCAAATGATGTAACAGGGACAGAATATGGTAATCCTGTTCAGCCAATCAGAAAGTAAGGTACATATCAGATGCAGTAATTTGGACTGAGGGAATAACTAAAACCGTTAAGAGAGGATACACAATTATACAACTATCCTGAAACACTGAAGAACACAGTTGTATCGTCCAATGACACCTAAGGACACCAATGAAAAGATAAATTAAAGTTATCCTAATTTGTAAAGAAGTATGTACATGACAACAACAACAAAAATTAAATACCATATGAAACCAATGAATCATTCTAATACTGTTAAAGGCAAGAGTGACTGGAAAAAAAAATAATAATAATGAACACCAAACCTGAGGAGTTGACTGGCGTATTACTGTTTAACTTTCTGCCAATAGTTATATCTTTCAGAGGAGATGGCTTTCTTGCGAGGATTCCAACAATGGATCCCGACCCACAAACATTTGTGGTGGTTCCATTTTTAGCTAATGTGGTGCCTGTTTTGGCTGCAGACATCCCAGATTTTGTTATAATCCCTGCTGAAACTATATTTTTGCTTTCTATTGTGGTCATGGCATTCTCAGCACCTAGAAAATGTTAAGCAATAAATGAAAGTGGAATTTAGAAGACAATACTGACATCATTATCATCACGTGCATTGCTGACTATCACTTTCACCCTGGTATTACACATCATTTTCATCATTTGCTTTGCCGACTAACAGTCAACCACACTTCTCTGATATTCACATGTCATTATCATCATGTGCCTGGCAGACTGGCACAGTCAATTACATCTTCCCATGGATCATTTCAGGATATTTGTGTCATCATCATTTAACTTGCTTCATCATCATCTCTTTTGCTCTTTTTGAAGCATGTAGCCACTATGGCAGATAGCACTTTGAGGAAGCCTATGGGAAAGCACAAACTCTTACAGCAGTGGTTTCTACAAAATTTTTTACATGATGAGGTTGCCAACCTCATGCACAACCTCCTGTTAATTACCTTTTATGACCTACCTGAGACAGCAGTAGTCGTACTCTTTCTCTGCCTCCCCAGTGACCCCCCCCCCCTCCTCAAGGAACTACAGAGGACCATTTGCTTGATACTTATGCAATATTTTTCACATCTTAATCACATCATCATCATCATCAGCTGCCATCTCCACATTAAAGGTCTGCTACAATTGATCTCCAACGCATTCAGTTTCTGATCTTGATGGTAAACTCTAACAGACTCTTTCCTGTTCATCTCTTCAAAAAATCTTCCCACTTATAGCACTGTCGTCCTTTTGCAAATCTGCCTTCAATTCTTCCTTCCATTAAGGTCATCAGCAGGTGTTATATCATTTTATGTGGCCAAAATGTAAACTACACAACAACAACAAATACAAAAATTCTAGAAAGAAACAGAAACAAGCAGCAAACAAGGCAAGACATGTAAAAGCATTGGACAACTAGGCTATCCAACCAATATGGCCAGCACACTGATCAATGATTTACTGACTTTACAGAGACTCATAATTTAACACTTACATTCACTGTCAGCTGTCACCTCTTGAAATCTCAGCCTTTTCCAGTTATCTTCAAATCTGTTGCAAACATCTTCATTAACTGAACCATCTGAATCTCCATCTGAGTCAGAAGGATTGTAATTTGATATGTCATCAGAATGTCTTTCTCCCTCTGAAAAATGTATCTGCTCCAGGTTTTCTTCAAATAAATCATTTTTCTCATCATCAAGTCCGTCATGAATTCTGATTTTTTCATGGAAATCATGCTGTGATGAGACATTACTCTGATGCTGACTTTGAAGATGATTGTGAAGGAGATGTGCACTGGGTCCTTGTGCTGTAACTGAAGAAGATGTGCTGAGTGGAGTGCCACATGTTTTGCATACTTTACAGCATGATGATGAGACTGCGGCTTTACCTGTTGGTGGATCACTAGAATTTGCCTCATATAAACATGGCAACTCCTGCAGGACATGGGACTCTTTGCCCAGTGGTGAATGTTTTCGTTGCTTATCTTTTTCCACTGAGTGATTTGTTCCACTTGAATTCAAGAAAAACTCATCAATATTCTCTACACCAGATGTAGAATATGACAACTGATTTTTACCAAGAGAATCTAAATCCTGTGATATGGATGGTTTGGGTTTAGATCTAACATTGTTAAACTTTGTTCCACACTCTAAACATGAAGGTTGAGTAAGATCTTGACGATTCCCATTATTACGCATTGCCTGGGTAGAACAGCAAGTTGTTAAGTCAGTGGATGGTAATTTCTGACCTGAAATATCTGAAAAGCTCGTCTCATGAAGAACATGGTGGTCAACCATTTCAAAATCTAAAGAACTTGGGTTGTCTGTAAGGTTGTGATACTCAGTGGACGCTTCACAAACTGCACAATGCTGTCTCTGTTTATTCTCTGCATGATCTATAGATATGTCTTGTGGATTCTCAGATGTTTCATCCCACATGGGTGATTGTAGATTTCTGAGTGAGTCTATTTCTGAGCCTACAACCTCAATAGTTTTAAACTTTGCCGAAGTTTCACCAGAATTTGAACACGTATCTATGTCACTGTGGTACGTAAATGTTTTAACACTTGACTCTCCATCTCTAACACTGGCATTCTTTGGAATACTTATACAGTCAAAAGCTCCATCTTTAACAACAAACACAGTAATATCATCACAAGTTCCACTACTATTAACAAAGTCAAGATTTGACTTCAATTCCTCATTGTCTCCAATACTTCTGGAAATATCTTTCTCGCAACACTGACTATCAGCACTGTCATTACAACTAGCCTTTGTTTTATAATGCATGTTAAAATTTCCATGTCCAAGATTAACATCGGTAACCTGACTGTTTTCACTACAACTTTCACTGTCCACCATTTTGTCCTCATCTCTGTTCTCATCACTAACATCCTGGAAAACTTTCTCCACTGTCAAAAGATTCGGCAGATTATCCAGCAAGTTGTAACTACATCCTGACTTCTGAAAAGTCTGTGCTGAATTATCAGCGCCATCTCCCCACTTACCATGTACACTGTAAATATTTATCTCCTCCTTGCCCCAAGGTTGACTACCCTGTCTTTTACTAGTCACATTTTTGTCTCGATACTTGTCTGATGCCTGATGTGTATTATCTTTTATGACTTCTTTGTGGCGTTGGAGAGATGAAGTAGACAGTGGAAGCTCATTCTGAGACGAGCTAATAGCTGGTTTTAGGTCATAGTCACTCACAGAGCGAGACATTAAACTTCCTTCCATGTCAATTGAAGATGGCATCGTGGAGTCAAGCTTTTTCTGAGAGGTGCCATTTGAAGAAGTAGATTTAGTAACACCTGAGAGATGTTGATTTAGAGCTCGTTCTTTGGACATTCTTAATATTTCTGTATTTCCATCATCTTCTAGGCAAGTGCTGTCAGAAAACCTGGCTCTACGTGACACTTTTTTCAGATGCGGCTTACGAGTTACTCTGAAAAACAGTTAAACTGGACAATGTACAAATCCAGTGATATTTCATACTCTAGAGTGCCTAAATTATGAACAGAAAAATAGATAGTAAAAGAAATCAAATTAGGCACAAAATATTTTAATAAAAATTTGGTCATATAAGAAATTATAAAATTTTAATGTAAAACATATGTGAGACCACATTTAAGGGGTGGACCTACAGTGAAATGCTATTTTCATAAACAACAGTAAGCTTTTGATACAAATACACAGGGTTAACTTACAACAATAATAGCCATGCATACCAACGCACCTGAAGGTATAATGCTATCGGTTGCCATGGAAATGACGGCCACATTGGATTTTAATCCTATATTAGTTTTTCTGGTTTTTTTTGTTGTTATTTTAGGTTCCAAAGGTTGTCATAGCCAGAAGTTTTAGTGAGGATAAGCTCTCACTGTAGATAAATGCTTCTACGGCACATGCCTCAAGCAGCTTCTGACAACCAAGCCCAGCTCCCAGCCTTCATGTGTGGCTCAATTTGAGCCCGGCGGAACTGTTTCCCCTGACGGGTGAAGGGGCGAAGGCAAATCACTGTCGCCTTAAAACCAGCAGCTTCGGGCAGATATGGCTTATGATCCTTGGTTAGTAGCCTACCTAGGTAAGACTCTGAATTCAAACCACCGCTGCCTTGCGAGAATATTCGTTTATGGGAAAGGCTTCGGGAGTAAACCCTGAGGATAAATCCAGAGTCGGAGTCCCTAAGGCAGTCTTATGTTGATTCGACATTATTCTGGCAACTCCTGCAACGTGGCTGGTACCAATCTGTATCGGCTACTGCCGTTCCTTTGGATCTACCAGCTGTGTCGAGAGGGGGAACATGCTGCATGGGCAACAGCTTGATCTCCATTTAACTGAGCCCAAGCTCGCGTCCTAAAGAGGACACTCCAGCTTCACCCTATAGGTATGCGCATAACACTGGAAGTAGCAGTTACCAGTTATAAGCATCTTGCCCAATTGGCATAGGGCACGGCACCAGGGGCTACTTCTGACAGTGGGAGAGGTTCTAGGATCTCACTGGACAGCTACTGCCCGCTTCAAGCTGGGCAGCCCCAGTCAATTAGGTGATGTCCCGCCACTGTCTGCTTTCCCCATTGGGTGCATGGGGATCAGGGTCAAACCCAAACTGTGGACAGAAAATTTTGCACCAAGCCTTAATTACAAAACAAGAAGTAATAGAAAGAAACAAACTATCAGATTGGGATGTTGGAATGTCCGGACTATGTTGACTGGACTATCAGAAAACCCACAGGACATAAATGATGTCAGCAAGACAGCCCTAATCAATGACGAACTTAAACGACTTCAGGTAGATATAGCTACACTTCAGGAAACGCGCCTCGCAGACTCTAGAATGGTGAGCAAGAAGGACTACATATTTTATTGGCAAAGGAAAGACCTTAATAAAACTAGAGAACACGAAGTAGGTTTTGTGGTCAAAAAAATCGCTGACTAAAATGGTTGAACCAGGTGAGAATGCATCAGAACACCTGTTAACGCTTTGCCTGCAAACTAGTGAAGGTTCCATCACCCTTGTCAGTGTATAAGCTCCTACTCTGTATTCTGCCTCAGAAGCTAAAGATGAGTTCTATGAGAATCTAGCAGCAGTCATCAAAAGCACACCAAGGCAGGAACAACTTGTTCTCCTTGGTGGCTGCAACGCTAGAGTGGGTGCCGATAATGTTTCATGGCCTTCATGCCTGGGCAGGTTTGGTATTAGCAAGATAATGAACACGGACAACAGCTCATGGAGTTTTGTGTCCATCATGACCTCTGTATGACCAAAACCTACTTTCAGACAAACCACAGCATAAGGTGTCATGGAGACACCCACAATCCAAGCACTGGCACCAACTCAATCTGATTCTTGTCAGAAGGCCACTTCTCAGGTCTGTGCTCTCCAAGCGCTCGTACCATAGTGCAAATTGTGATACAGATCACTCCTTGGTTTGCTGCAAAATCAGAGCACAACCAAGAAAACTCCATTGTGTCAGACATGAAGGGAAACCCCACATCAATTACCAGCAAGATGTCAGACCCTGTCATAATTGCTCAATTTACCGCGACCTTCAAGAAAGCACTCGGTAGCCCACAGCATGGTGATATTGTTTCAGAGAACTGGGAGCACCTGCGGAACACCATTCAAAGTACCAATAACAACCTTTGGAAAGAAGACAGAAAAGTCAAATGACTGGTTTGATGCTTCATCAGATGTGATGACACCTATCACTGAAGCTAATCACAGTGCTGTGACTGAATACAAACATTCAACGAATACTAGAACCCTACAGATCCTGAAGGCTACGAGAAGCAAAGTTCAACTAACTGCTCAACTGATTATTGGCTCCAGCTCAGCAAGAGCATTCAGACTGCAGCGCAAACAGGCAACACTAGACAAATGTACGAGGGTATAAAGAAAGTCCTTGGACCCAAAAAGAAGTAAGTCGGCACCACTAAAAACCATCAGCGGGGACAAGCTAACTGATAAGGGTAAACAGATGGAAAGGCGGGTTTAGCACTACTCTGAGCTTTACGCTAGAGAAAATACTGTCATGCCTGCAGCCCATAACACTGTCAAATGTCTGCCAACTATGGAGGAGCTGGATGCTGAACCAACACTGGAAGAACTCAGCAAGGTCATTGATAGCTTGGCCTCTGGGAAAGCACCAGGCAGTGATAGGATTACTCTTGATTTAATCAAATGCTGTAGGAGCACGCTATTACATCCCCTGCATATGATGCTGTGCCAGTGCTGGGAAGAGAGAACTATCCCTCAAGGCATGCGAAATTACAAGATTGTTACACTATATAAAAATAAAGGAGACAGAAGTGATTGCAATAACCACAGAGGCATCTCTCTTCTTAGTATTGTTGGTAAGGTTTTTGCCAGTCATCTTAATTTAACTACACAAATTAACAGAGCGCATATATCCAGAGTCGCAGTGTGGATTCCGAGGAATATTCAAGAGATTCAAGAAAAATCAAGAGAGCAGAAAAGGCCTTTATATATATCGCCTTTATAGACCTCACAAAGACATTTGACCTGGTTAGTAGGGATGGACTCTTCAAAATCCTACTGAATATAGGCTGCTCCACTAAATTGCTGGAAATGATAAAGTCATTCCATGAAGACATGAAGGGAACAGTCCAATATGCTGGAAGCACATCACAGCCCTTTGACACATGCAGTGGCATTTAACAAGGCTATGTTCTTGCTCCAACCCTCTTCAGGATCTTCTTTGCCTTGCTCTTGAAACATGCATTCAGAGATGCAAATGAAGGAATAAGCTTTCACACTAGGTCAGATGGCCAACAGTTTAACCTCGCAAGGCTGAAGGCAAAAATAAAAATCAGAGAGGTCAATATAAGAGACTTGTTATTTGCTGATGACACTGCAGTCATCACTAAAAGTCAAAGGCTCCTGGGGTCTACCATCAACGACAAACTCTCTCTGGAGACAGAAACTGACAGCTGCACTGGTAAAGCTGCAGCTAACTTTGCCCACCTCACAATGTGTGTTTGGGGAAACTCCAAACTCACAACAAAGACCAAACCTGCGGTATATAACACCTGCGTCACCAGCACACTTCTATATGGTAGCGAGACAAGGACAACCTATGCTAAGCAAGAAAGAAGGCTAAATACCTTCCATCTACGGTGTCTACGCCAACAAATGTTGAGGTGTTGTCACGTGCTGACCTTCAAAGCATGTATACACTGCTTAGACAGCACAGACTACGCTGGCTTGGCCATGTCCGCCGCATGGAAGATGGTCGCATCCCGAAAAATATTTTCTACGGAAACTGGCAGATGGCAAAAGAACAGTTGAGCGACCGCAGCTGAGGTTCAAAGATGTGTGCAGGCACTGGACATAAATCCAGCAACCTGGGAGGATGAAGCTGCCGATCACATCAAGTGGCGATGCTCTCTATGGCGCCACTTAAGATTGGGCGAAAAGAAGCTCTCACGGCAAGCAGAAGAGAGGAGAAAACGTTGAAAGGAATACCAGGAAAATAAGCAGCTGAGGGCTGTCAACTCAGGGGCGCATTCCCATAGTCAGTTATGACTGAAGGGGCTATTATTATTATTTCAGTTTTTTTAAGGCTTTTTTATTTGTTAAGTTATGACCACCCAAATTAAAATTCATCATTGTATTTTAAAACTTATTGTCAGTTTAGATTTTAGATAACTTTAATATACTCTGAGATATAGAACTTTAAAGATAGTATCTAAAAATAGTAACACATTTCTCACAGTTTTACAATATTATTTACAATAAATCAAAATTTTTATAATATATCTGAAATCAGGTCCGACAAAAGTTTTATTTCCTATGCAAAGTATCTGTACGAAATCTCATGTTGATTGACTAAGAAATAAGCAAGATATAAGAAAATCAGTTACATAAAACAAGGTTCTCAGACATGTATGGATTTCTTCTAAGGAAAAGAAGTTTCTTAAGAAAATACAATTTGCAAAATCAAAATACACCTAACAAGAATGTGTTCTGAAAAATGATTTTGACCTTTTAAATTCAGGAGAATATAGATTATCATAAAACAGACTAATCCCAATGTTCCTTTTTGTCCTATTTTGACTTAAAATGTACTGCCTCTCCAACCCTTAAGATATACAGACCTGCGTATGACAGAAGGAAGGAATCAGCAAAAGATGGTCTGAGCATCTAAAGCAAGAAACAAAAAATGCTGGTGTCCACTACAGCACGCCTTTAATGAGAAGGAGACACTTGAGTTAATCTGATAATTAGTTGCTTCTCACTCATTTCTTTTGATCCTACAAATCTTCATTTAAATTCTCTCCTACATATAAATGTTTGAGATCTACCTTAAATATCTGTTTATGAATGTTGTGGTCAGTTATGTTTCTAGTGTAGCAATGTATCTGGTTGTCTTCAAGACTTTCTACTGATTTCTGGTATGTCCCTCACCCAGGTAGATTTACTGCCATCTCCCAGTCAGTTGCACAATCAAGAAAAGTTGGTAATCTACTATTTGGTTTGGGATGTGCTGACTTTCCTGCTCTCAAAACAGTATGTATTTTTAGCATTCAGCCTAATTTCACCCTTCGCCTTCAACCTTGCCAAGTCTGTTGTAGCAGCTAACTGGTTATGAGGGGTTTTTGTGTGTGCGTGTGGATGTGTGTGTGTGGATGTGTGGGGGGTGTGTGAGCATGCGTGCATGTGTGTGTAATCTCAGATTAAAAAATGCTGTGTTGTCATTTTTTCACCACTTACTCATTCGTACTATCTATGTCTCAATTGATTTTTTTAAATACTGAAAGAACACTTGTCTAGGTCAATTTTTGATGCTACGTTTGCCATCACTCAAAGAATGCACAAGCTGGCAAAGTTTATCACAGACACCAAAAAGCACAAATCTTTGTGTGTACCTCCCAGAGTTTATCAACAAAGTTTGCACCCACCCTGATATACTCTTTTTGGGTTTTGGGGGCTTGTGGTTAATATGAGCCAGCACAGTTTGAGAATGGATCAGACACAGTAGGAACATCAGAATAACTGGCAAGATCACTTCAGTGAAAGACAGCTCCTGTTGATATATTTGTCAGTAGAGGTAAACAAGAGTACATCAACAATTATAATCTACAAGCATAATTAACATTTAGGAACTGTAGCATAAAGAAATATTTCAGTGACAAAGAAAAAAGTTAAGGAAAAAAACATGAAAAAAATGGCACTGGACTAATTTTTACTACAGGTCCATATCCTTGAATCCAAAATCCTCTAGGACAGACGTGTTTCAGAAACTGGGTTTTTTTGGTTTCCAGATGTTGCCCCCACAAGCCCAAAGTAGCCAAAGTCACCCAAAATGTGTTGGAAAGCCGCCCAAAATGTGTTAGAAAGTCGCCCAAAATGTGTTTGAAAATCACCAAAAAGTAGCCTAAAGTCAGCTAAAAAATAAAACTTCAATTTTCAGAATATTTCGGTTTTCGGCTTCAAGGATAAGGACTTGTAATGAACAAAACTAGAAACATATGTTTTGAATTGTCCCTTGAAAAACAGTTCTGGCTTGCTTACATTCGAAAGATAACAGCAGTGCCTTTAATTTCTTACTTACTTTCTTCTACCGTCTATGCAGTAAAGAAACGAAAGGAATGTTCAGTAATGGTTTCTAATTCAGTGCATTAATCTTATAGCTCTATTCATACCTCAAAAGAGTCAAAGTTACACCAGAAGTGATTAAAGTTCTCTTTATACCTTAAAACTCTCTATATACCTCAAAAAATTAAACTTCACATCATTAAGGATCACACTTCTCTTTGTAAATTATAGCTCTATTCATACTTCAAAATAGTAAACTTTACATCACAAAGGATTAAAGTCATCCCAACACCTTTGATCCATGCTATACAAAGCTTCTACAAGTCTTGCAGAAATTATGTGAGGACAACAAACTATAAGTCGGAAGAGTTCAGAATCTCCACTGGTGTAAGACAAGGTGATATTCTGTCATCTTGTCTTTTCATACTCCTTATGGACAATGTCATCAAAGCATGTGAGGAGAGGAAAAGAAAGTATTCAGTGGGGTACTGGAAGATGAGACAGGTATGTATTTCAGAGCTGGCATTTGCAGATGATGTTAAATCAGAGACACATCTTCAATCGAACATGCAAGTCTGGAAGGACGAGCTGGAGAAGAGAGGGATGGTCATCAGCAGCTTCAAAATAAAACCATGGTGATATCATGAGAGGAAAGAAGGTATCAGATTAAGCTGGGAGAACTGGTCCTGGAGCAGGTCAACCACTTTAAATACTTCTGAGCTGTTATAGACTGGAAGGGAGGCATCAAAGAAGAGTTGGCTACATGAAAGAGCAACAACTGGGAGACTTTTTCAGCCCATAAATTGAGAATTCCTCAGCAAAAGAGAAGTTGGCAAGAAGAAGAAGATGGCTGTATTCCCCTCCACCTATGTCCCAGTCTTGGCGTATGGATGCGAGTCATGGGCAATGACTACAACCCACAAAAGCCAGATCAAAACCTCAGAAATGAGGTATCTGAGGAAGGGGGTTGACGTAACAAGAAGCGACTTGGTCCGCAACCAGACGATACGGCAAGGCCTCAAAACCCAGCCACTGCAGATCCAAGTAGAACCGTCCCAACTATGATGGTTTGGCCATGTCTGCAGAATGGGAGAAGATTGGCTACACAAGTATGGGAAACTAAAAGCCAGGGATCCTGACCTCCAGGATGACCCAGAATCCGCAGGGAGGACAACATAGACAATCTCTGATGGACAGAGGACTAGATTTGAACCAGGCCAGGAGGAAGACAGCCGATAGGATAATCTGGCGCTCTCTCTTCCAAGCTTCTTCACCTCACCGTAGAAAAGGAACAATTAAGTAAGTAAGGATTAAAGTTATCTTTAAATATTATATTATATTAATACCTTAAAACAGTTAACTTTATATCAAAAATGATTAAAATTATCATTAGTCTTAAAATTACACTTTCAAAGTTATCTCATTAATCATACAGGATTAGAATTTCCTTTAAACCATGAGCATATTCCTCAAGCACCATGTCCCATATCACAGGTGATTATGTCTCTCCACAACTTCCTGCCTCCAGTTCTGTTTATCAATTCTGTTGTTCACTTATTTCCATTCCACAATAGCAAACTATCAAGTGTTTTCCTCTCTTTGTCATCTTCTATATCTTTTTTTTTAGCTTTCCTGCTGTCACAATATATTCCACTTCTTCTTCTCATATGCCCAAAGAAAGTGGATTGCTTCCTTCTAACGTCAGACATAAGCTTTCTTTATGCAATGGCTTCTTTCGGGACATCCTCATTACCCTTTTTAGCTATCCATGGTATTTTTAACATTCTACTGCAAAACCCATCTCTGTGGTCTCTATGCCATTTGCTGCTTGTTTACTAATTCTTCATGACTCACTTCCACATATTAGGATTGGCTCTGCATAACAGTGAAGAACTCTTTTTCTTTCTTTTATTAACAAAGTTGATGCATTCAAGACTTTCCATTTTATGGAACACTGTTTTTGCCAAGTATATTCTACTCTTCACCTATTTGGTGTTATTAACATGCCTAGTTATCTGAATCTAGTGACTTGTGTCAAAACTGTTCCCTCTACTACTCATGATGGTATACTACAAAATGTTCTCATTACATCACTAAGGAATATGAATTAAAAACAAAATAACAAGTCTTATATCTATTCAGAGCAATATCTTCTCTATTTTAAACACAACTCTGTTACTAATACATACATCTTCCATGCTGTCAAAGTTACTCAAATACACAAGGACAGTGACCACTTGTAATGTATAGAGAACCAGCAATACTTTATACAACTTCTTGGACGTCTGGTGAACCCACCTACAGATGTGAATATATGATAGTTACAAAAACGCTGCTGTGTCAATTTACAATACATAGAATAACTGAGATGTCTTCATCATCACTTTTCAGCTCCCTGAGGAGCATAGGTCTTCAGCAAGTTTATACCAAGTCTTCTTGTCCCATGCCATCAACTCAATATCTTTCCATATCTTCCTCATCCCCTTCAAGTTCATCTCCAATTCTCTTCTCCATGTGTTCTTCAGCCTCCCTCTACATCTCTAACCCTTTAATCTGGTTGTTGTTGTTGTTGTTGTTAAACTAGGGCTCATCACTCTTTGGCGACCACAGTGAAGTTGAATTTGCATGTGTTAAGTAGCTGTTGAGTGGTGCTGTATAGAGCGTTTATGGTTGTAGGAGCCAGGCTATAGCCTTCTTTTTGTGAGAATTCCTGGGCATGTCAGCAGCACGTGTTGAACTGTCAAGTATGGATGGGTACAGTTTCAAAAATTAGGCTCGTGAGAGGTTTAATTTGTTTAATTGTTAATATGGTTAGAACTATAAGTTATCAAAGGTTTATATTTTATTAAACGTTATATTATCTGCAAATAAATGGTACAGGTTACATCTATCAAAAATTAACTTAGATACATTATTGAAATTCACTGATCCATCAGAACAATCTATATAGTGCAGATATTAAACCTGATTTTCCCTGAATTTGACATCTTGTGCATACTAGCATCAATTACATATAACATTTCACCACATTTTCCTATTTTAATACTTTTTTCCACAACTGCTCTTTGAAAGGAATTTTCTTGTAACAGCAACACCTCAAAATGCCAACATGGTATCAGTTTTGTGAGATTTCATCACAATTTTATTAGTGTAGCATTTTTTTTTTTAACAAAAGGCAGAAGATTAGATAGCGATATAGAGATATAAACACAAAGAGATAATGCTGTCACTTTTCATTACCAACCCAATGCCATTTGCCAAACAGTCTGTGATCTCTATGAAACAAAATAACATATGATTAATATTAATTCCATACTCACATTGTGATACTGAGAGATAAGCATGGACATTAAATAAAAGGAGTTGAATTTTACAACTTGTGAAGTGCACAGGTGCTGGAGAAAGGTAACCAACATTCCAAAAAGACAAAACCAGACATAACACAAGAATTAAAACTGCTGGGACCACATCTTGCTTTGAATATATAAAACAATGAAAACTGACAAACCACATCCTGCATGCTAAATGGCTAGATCACTAGAAAGTAGAAAATAATAAAACCCAAAAGAAGGATCAATGGAGTGAATGATCAAAAAGGGGCTGAACCGGGTATTTCAGTCATGAAGAGACACACTACAGCCTCAATAATTGACTGTTAGGACTCAAGTAACTCTTATACACAGCAACACTCAGTACAACTATATTTATTTCCTCAGTTTTCCTCTGCTTTTGTTATTAACAGTTGTGTGAAGATTTGAGTACATTCCTAGATATACTGTTTGGCCTGTATGACAGTTAATTCTTCTTTATACACTTTCAGATATCATCTTGAATATGTTTAAAGTAAGCACTGGTCAGCCTGAGGCTGTTGTTATCACCGTAGGCGTTGTCCAAGAATGGTAATGGTGATGGCCACATGTGCTTACTCTGTTCCTCATACTGTTGGCACTTTTGCAGCAGATGTTCAGTAGTTGTTTCATCAGGACCATGGTTACATTTATCAGTAGTTCCAATATTTAAGCTCCTGAGTAGATAGCATCTCAATCTGTGGCACAGTCTGAAGGTTACCACATGTTTATTTCTGTTGAGCTGTAATATGCATGATATTTCTGGTGGCCTGGATACTCTGCTTACCAACTGCTCCTGTATCTGCTCCTGATAAAACTCTTGGCTTTTTCATAAGTTATGCTTGTTTGACAAAAATAAATTCTGATTTTTTGTTATAGTATTTTATCACTTCTTCAAACTATCTTTTCCATGGGCTACTTTCTGTGTGTGGTTCTATTAAAGTGGTGTGTTTAGCTATTTTGTGACATGCAATCTGAACAGACAGACAAGCCATTTCATGCTTTTTTATGATACATGTGTTGAATGGCTGTGTTTGATATTTCACTCTATTTTTAAGTCATAGACTGGGTGATGTGCCAGACACTAGAGGGCAGCCCAAGAGGAATAAGATGGACAAACGTTTTCTACACTGGAAGATCTGGAATATGCAGATGACATTGCACTACTCCCACATTCACATCAACACATCCAAGAAAAAAACCGATAGACTGAATAAGTATAGCCAGCAGGTGAGTCTGAACATCATTCTAAAGAAGACAGAGATCATGACACTCAATGTAGGCAATCCTGAGCCCATAACAGTAAGGAACCAGAAGCTAGAACAGACACATTTACATACCTAGGATGCTTAGTAACACCAGATGGCGGAACAAGCAAAGACAACAACAACAGAATGAATAAAGCGAGAACTGCCTTTGCTAGTCTAAACAACATCTGGAAGTCCTCTCAGTACATTCATTCATTCATAACCCTCCACTTATAAAGGAGAATAGGCCTTCAACAAACGCTTGCCAAGTCCTCCTGTCACGTGCCATCATCTCAAGTTCTTTCCACGTTCTCCTCATCATTTTCATCTCTATTTTCAGCTCTCTTTTCCATGTGCTTCTTGGTCTACCTCTGCCTCTCTTGCACTGGGGGTTCCAGAACAAGGACTGCCTTGTAACACTATCAACAGGTTTCCTCAGTGTGTGTCCTATCCATCGCCATCGTCTTCTTCTCATCTCTCGTTCCACTGGCACGTGTCTAGTTCTTGTCATCAGTTCCACGTTGGTAACCTTGTCATACCATTTTAATCCCTCTATTCTACGCAAGCACCCATTTATGAAAGTCTGTAGCTTTTTGGTTGTTGTCTTTGTTATTCTCCATGTCTCAGAGCCATACAATAGGACTGACTTCACATTTGAGTTGAAGATTCTTATTTTTGTGTTGGATCCGATTTCTCTTGATCTCCATATATTTCCCAATGCTATGAAAGCTCCTCTTGCTTTTTGTATTCTTATTTTGATATCACTGTCTGTCCCTCCAACTTTGTCTATATTGCTGCCAAGATATGTGTACGATTCTACATCTTGTATTGGTGCTTCTTCAAGTTCAACCCTGTTTTCATTACCTGCATTTATTCTCATTATCTTTGTCTTTTCCCTGTGTATTTTCAGACCCAATTACTGTGACCTCTCATCGAGTGTTTTCAATTCGTCCTGCATCTGATTACGGTTATGAGACAGAAGAGCCAAGTCATCAGCAAAATCCAGATCATCCAACTGCTTAGTCAGAGTCCACTGGATTCCATTTCTGTTGTGTGTTGTTGATGTTCTCATAACCCAGTCTATTGCTAATAAGAAAAGAAATGGAGACAAGAGGCATCCCTGTCGCACTCCTCTTCTTATCCCAAATGGTTCTGTAAGCTGTCCTTCATGAAGAACTCTGCATGTCATGTCTTCATATGTTTTCTTTATTAAATTAATGATCTTCAGGGGAACTCCATAATGCCTCATCAATTTCCAAAGTGATTCTCTGTCTACACTGTCAAATGCCTTTTCGTAGTCCACAAATCCGATGTATAATGGTGAATTCCATTCCAGACTTTGTTCAACTATTATTCTCAAAGTGGCTATCTGGTCTGTACAGGATCTGTTTTGTCGAAAACCTGCTTGTTCATCTCTCAGTTTCTTGTCTATGGACTCTTTGAATCTCTCAAGGATAATCCTATTTAATACTTATCCTGGCACTGATAGTAACATTATTCCTCTATAATTTGTGCACTCTTGTAAATTTCCTTTCTTAGGCAACTTAACCAGATATCCTTCCTTCCATTCTGCTGGTATCTCTTCCTTTTCCCAGACTTTACTAAGTAATTTATATAACATCTCTGTAGCCGTGTCGATATCTGCTTTGATGGCCTCTGCTGGAATGCCATCAGGTCCAGACGCTTTTCCATCTCTTAGAAGTTTTATGGCTTTCTTTATTTCTTCCTTCGTTGGTCTTTCACCGTTAATTTGTAGCTCTTCTTCTGCTGGCTGGATGTCCGGGAGGTTTTGTGGAGCTGGTCTATTGAGAAGGTCCTCAAAATATTCTGTCCACCTCTTCATTTGCTCTTGTATATTGCTGAGCAATTTTCCATTCTTGTCTTTTATGAGGCAACTTGTTTGCTTGTATTTCCCTGTCAGCTTCTTTGTGCTGTTATACAGTTGTCTCATATTTCCTTTGGCTGCAGCATCTTCTGCCTCTCTTGCCAACTCCTCAATATACTTCCTCTTGTCTCTTTTGATACTTCTTTTAACTTCTTTGTTTGCTTCTCAGTACACTTCTTGAGCCTTGGCTTTGGAACTTCTGGTTTTGCTTGTGTTTAAATCTGCTTTCTTGTTTTTTCTGTCTTTTATCTTATTGATGGTTTCTGTTGTTATCCACGCTTTTTGTTGTCGTTCCGTTTTCCCCAGTATTTCTTCACATGTCTCATTCCATACCGTTTTGATTTGCTGCCAATAGTCTTCTGTATTCTCTACATCTTCCAGCTGTTGGAGCACTTGGAATTTGTTGGATATTGTGACCGCAAATTTGTCTCTTGTTTCTTGATTTCTTAGATGTCCTTCATTAAATTGTTGTCTATAATTTTGCATTGTTGCATATCTCTTGAGTTTCATTTTTACTTTGGCTATCAGAAGGTGGTGATCTGATGCCACATCTGCTCCTCTATATACCTTTACATCCTGCAATGATGATCTAAACTTCTTGTTTATGCATATATGATCAATCTGATTTTCTGTTCTATGGTCTAGTGATATCCATGTTGCCTTGTGTATTCTCTTATGTAGAAACATGCTTCCTCCTATAGCCAGTTGATTTGAAGCACAGAAGTTTGAGAATAGTTCCCCCTTTTCATTCATTATTCCCAGCCCCTGTTTTCCCATGACTTCTTCAAAGCCGGTGTTGACTGTACCTATCTTTGCATTCATGTCACCCATCAAAATTGTGATGTCTCTTCTTTTTACTTTTTCCATAATTTCCTGTAGTCTAGTATAAAATGCTTCTTTCACAGACTCTTCTTTGTCATTAGTTGGTGCATAACAGTGGATGACATTTACATTTATTTTCTTTTTAGCTGTTTTAAAAGTAGCTGTTATTATTCTGGGTCCAACAGCTTCCCATTCAATGAGTGCTTTCTGTGCTTCTTTAGATGACATAAGAGCTACCCCTTCACTGTGGTGTGAACTTTCGTCTTCATGTCCTGAGGACAGCACCAATTCACATGTGATGAGTTTCTTCCTGTCTACCCCCTTCCACTTTGTTTCACAACAGTCCCAGAACCTCGATTTTATATTCCCTCATTTCTGCTGCTACTTGTGCCACTTTCCCATGTTCGTTTAATGTTCGAACATTCCAGGTGCCAAATCTGGAAGTTCTCCTAGAAGAAAGAAGGTTAGTCAGTAACACAGACTCCTATCGGCTTTCTCTGTGTTGCATCATATGCCTCCCTGCGAGAGGACCTTCCCCTGTCTTGGATGGCTGTGTTTTATTTTCTTTAATTGACTTGTCCATGTTTGTTGAAGTTTTTTGTGGTTTAAATTCTTTACAGGATGTGGTAACCGGCCCCATGCCCAACCCTCCTTAGTCGCTTTCTACGACATGCTTGGCAGGGAACAGTGTTACTATTCTTTGCTCCCCTTTCAGGCCCCGGTAACACACGGGTGCCTCTCAGTACAGCACAAACACTAAATTAAGATTATGTGAGAGCTGTTTACTTTCTGTTCTTCTCTTTGGTGTGGAATGCTGGAGAGTAACAGACAAGGAAATGTCAAAATTGTCCTCTTTCCACACAATCTGCCTAAGGAAAATTCTCAGAATCTTTTGGCCACGATCTGCTTACTCAGAGCAAGCAAGAATACACCATCATAGCTGGCAGACGTAGGAGTTTGGTTGGCCATGTCCTCAGAAGAGACCCTGATGCCATCACAAGAACAGCTATGCCATGGACCCCTGAAGGAAAACGAAAGAGAGGCCAACCAAAAACAACTTGGCGGAGGACTGTGGAGACAGAGATGCAAAAAATGAACCAGAGTTGGGGTACTGTATGAAGGATGGCCACCGACCGAGTAAAGTGGAAACAATTTGTTGCTGCCCTACAAAACGCCACCAGGCGTGATGGCCACTGACTGCTTTGATGGTCAGCAGCAAAGGATCAAAGAAAGAAGAAGAGAAGTTTGGTATTTCTGGCAATAGGTCCTCCCAGCAAGGAGGCAAGGCAAGACAATGATATGAGCCAAATGCCTAATAAACTGTGATAGACCTGCTTAACTACAGTTAATGGCAGAAGTGGAAGCACAATACAAGAATAGACATACAGTAACTAATTCATTACCACACTTTCAATTTGTCATTTTTTGCATTATCATTCACTTTTCTCTGACACTCATTTAAAAAGGTATAATCTAAATGCTTGTGCTTTTGTAAATGTGCATATTTGGCTCTGAGAGCATGTGAAGACATTAGGATGCATTCATTACATCTAATAATCACAATTTGTGTCAACATTTTGGACTTATGGACACTGTCTACTTTCAGAAGCATGTTGAGAGAAGGCAGCTAAAGACACTGAAGTAAGGCCAACCACCTCCATCCATTAAAAAGAAAAAAACAATTAGTTACAGTGATGGAGCTGTGGTGGCGCAGTGGTTAGTGCACTGGCTTCCTAGCTCGGTGGTCCATGGTTCAATCCCCAGTTGAGGTGGGATTTTTTAGACCGCAAACGGCTCCGGGGTCGACCCAGCCTCATGAATTGCGTGCCAGAGTAACTCTGGGGAGGTTAAGGTGGCCGGCGTGATGCTGACCACATCACCCCTAGTGTGCTGATGATCAAGAAAATATGGGCCTAACACCATATACCCAATACACCTCAGTGGGCTTGTAACAGGATCCTCCTTTACAGGGTGATAGAAAAGTCACTTTCTATTTTTAACCATTTATCTCCTCACATATCTACTGGGTATACATGAAACAAATATCAAAACACAGAGCAATAATTGGCATTTGACAATATATTAGTAAGTTTGACTTTCTATTTCCAGAAATAAAATAAAATAAAGTAAAATCTAAAATGATCATGAAATTGACGTTACAAGGGACAGTAAAAATCGTTGTCCATTATAAAGTCATGTGTTGAACTGGAAGGATCTCATGCTGAGCTTTAATATTAACGTGACAAACCATTTTATGTAATATAATAGCAGTTTAATCGCTTTGTTATGACGACTGTTTCATATAAATAAGTTGGACAAAAGTGAAGAAATAAATATTTAACAAGAAAAGAAAGTGAGAATTACAAAAATACATAAAATAAGGGGAAAAAAGGATTGTAATCGCTGATGGTGGCCATTATTGTCACTCTCATTCATTCATTGCTGCGGTTAACATTTATGACACTACTTTTTTTAACCACATTATACTTTATTTCAAATGTAGCAATTTAAGTAAAATGGATTTCTGACACATGAAGCAGGAAGTAATCAATATTTTAATATCTGAATTTAGCAGCACACTGTTGTGAAATTATTTTTTTTTTGTATTTTTTTGGGGAGTTAAAATGATGAGTCAGCAAAACAAACACACGTTTTAAACTACAAAATATCCTTTTGCATTGCTAACACAGGAATTACTATTAATATGATACATTGCTGCAAGAAAATAATGCTGAAAGCTCCTTTTTGAGCCATTATAATTGTTAATCCTGTTCTTCCTTTCCACCTCATCACTTTAATCCCAACTACTTTGCTAGACACTTCTTGCTCCTTCATCAAAAGTTCATTCTATTTCCTAGTATTTACAAAATGAATTGCAAATTTATCACAAGTAGTTCTGATCTTGCTTTTTTCTTATCGCTGGACACACTAGGTCGCAGTCGATTTTACAGGTAGTACCTATTTTTATTTATTTTTTTCATGTGTCCTTCTTAGCTCTCACTTTCTTTCCTTTACCTGATGAAGGCCTTGTGGCCGCAATGTTGGCTATTTTCCTTATCTTTTGTCCCAGTAAGAGGAACTACTTATTAAAAAAAAATTGTCCATATCCATCAACCCTTTTAGACTTGACAAGCAATTTTTCTCCATAGCCATAATTTGACAGACTTGACAAGCAATTTTTCTCCATAGACATAATTTGACATGTGGCATATTGCCAAAAACTCTCTGCAGTTCCTGGGGATCTCTGATGACACAAAGAGAAAACAGAACAACTGCTCCTTCAGGTATGTCATTAAAGGTGACTCATATGAGGTTGTGGAAATAAGATGGGCAGAGCATTTCAGAGAAACTATGAACAAGGAACCACCAGATGCACAATTGAATGTTCCTGAGGCTGAAAACGATCCAAAAAAAGAAGAAATCATCACAGCAATCAAAGGGTTGAAGAATGGAAAAGCTCCTGGCCATGATAACTTAAATGCAGAGCTATTTAAGACAGACCCTGAGCTAGCAGCAGAACTATTAGAACCACTATTTGCACAAGTCTGGAAAACAGGGACAACACCAACGGAGTGGAACAAAGGAATAATTGTCAAATTGCCCAATTAGGGAGATCTAGAGGACTGCAATAATTGGAGAGGAATCACTCTTCTCTCAGTTCCCAGCAAAATACTAGGCAGGATAATTATACAGAGAATTTCATAAGCAGTAGACCACAAACTGAGGAAAGAACAAGCAGGATTTAGAAAGAACAGATGTGTAGATCATATATTTACCCTCAGGAACATTATAGAGCAGTGCTCAGAATGGCAAAGACAGCTGTACATTAATTTCATTGATTTTGAAGAGGCTTTTGACAGTATACTTAAGGACAGTTTATGGAAAATACTGAGGGCTTATGGAATTCCAAAAAGCCTCTATGCCAACTTTACGTGTAGCGTAGGGCAAAGCAACCTAACCTTTGAGGTGAAGACAGGAGTACGACAGGGATGCCCCTTATCTACCACTCTATTTTTAACAGTCATAGACTGAATTTAGTCTATTCTAGTCTAGACAGACAACAGAGGGCAGTCCAAGAGGAATAAGATGGACTACATTTTCTACATTGGAAGATCTGGAATATACAGATGACATTGCACTACTAGCACATTCACATCAACACATCCAGGAAAAAACGGATAGACTTAATAAGTATAGCCAGCAGGTGGGCTTGAACATCAATCTAAAGAAGTCAGAGGTCTGACGTTCAATGTGAGCAACCCTGAGCCCATATCAGTAAGGAATCAGCAACTGGAACAGACAGACACCTTCACATACCTAGGATGCATAGTAACACCAGACGTCGGAGCAGGCAAAGACATCAACAACAGAATGAACAAAGCAAGAACAGCCTTTTTTATTCTAAACAACATCTGGTAGTCTTCTCAGTACAGTACAAGCACAAAATTAAGATTACATCAGAGCTGTGTGCTTACTGTGCTTCTCTATGGTGTGGAATGCTGGAAAGTTACAGAGAAGGAAATGTCGCCATTGTCCTCTTTTCACACAACATGCCTAATACCATCAGCAACCAAGATCTGCTTACTTGGAGCAAGCAAGAGGACATGCACACCATCATAGCTGGCAGACGCTGGAGCTGGGTTGGCCATGTCCTCAGAAGAGACCCCAATGCCATCACAAGAACAGCTATGTTATAGACCCCTGAAGGAAAACGAAAGAGAGGCTGACCAAAAACAACTTGGCGGAGGACTGTGGAGGCTGAGATGCAAAGAATGAACCAGAATGGGGCACTGTACGAAGGATAGCCACCGACCGAGCAAAGTGGAATCAATTTGTTGTTGCCCTAAAAGACGCCACCAGGCGTGATGGCCACTGACTGCTTTGACGGTCGGGGGTTAAGGATTAAAGAAGAAGAAAGAATATGAGGTTGTTCATGAGGTTGGCAACCTCATTATGTAAAACAAACTGTTATAGAAACCGCTGCTGTATGAGCAGTTGAATGCTTGTTGCAGGTTTCTTGCAAGGGGACCCGCTACAGTGGTGGCATCATCATGCTCTCCACAAGGAGAGAAAAGGAAAATGATGAAAAAAGAAGCAATGAAAGAAGGAATTTGTATGTGAAGTGGGATCGAAGATGCAGCAAAAGAGATGAATGCAGTCAGCGATTCATAGCTTGACTGCTTGTGTCAGGGTCAGCGAACTAGAGCTGACCAAGACCCTACTCCACCTCCAAGTGGTGGTCCTGGAAACAGGCTGCATCACTGCAGTCTGGCTGAGAGAGTAGGGATCGAAGAGGGAAGGCAAACCCGGCCCCAAAAAATGCAGTGTGGAAGTCGGATGTGTCGGGCCAAAAGTCGCAAATATCGCAGCTTCGCTGTAAACGGCGACACAACGCAACCAACGTCCTTTTCAGGACAAACGAGGAAGAAGAAGAAAGTATGTGAAGTTATTATTTTAGTCAGCAAGTAACTTTGTTTATTACAAATTGTTTGTTAAGAACATGTCACTTTTGTTTGATAAACACATACCTATCAACCTCCTGAGACAAAAATCTGTACGCCAGACCCAAAAAATCCTTACAAACACCCAAAAATCCTTACGCAAAAAAATATTAATAAATTATACGCAATACAGTTTTAAAATGAGAAATGACATATACAAATCTATTAGCATTTGAATTATTGTGATATAAAACATGCTAATAGTCTCATGCTGTTCTTTACATATAAAAAACTTAGTGATCATGAGGTACACTATTCTTTCGATGTACAGTGTTTTGTATTATAATCAACACATGCACTTTTAGCACTTTGCATTTGTGGGCTTAAAGTCTGCACAGCATGTATCAATGTTAATCTTACACTGTAAAATAGAAGTGAGAGTCCGCATTCCCGGACCTCCTGCAGTCAGTGTGGATTTTTTTCATCATTGAAAATCTTTCGCAGTCAGCATTGCTGTGAGGGAGTGTCAGCAGTCGCTGAATGATGACTTGGTTGTTGATCCTAACTTGGATGCATCTACAATGCCAGGGAAGGGTTTAACCCATTCGACCTGAAACTTACCATGACCTGCAAGCTTTTGGTAGCCTAGATCAGTGATAACAGATTGCCACTTTATTAAAAAATAAAGCAGCGAATCTCGAGCGCTGGAATAAAGTAGGCCTACTCAACGCAAACAAACTTTTTTTTCTAGTTATGTAGGGGCTACACTGAATATTATGACAATTTATCGGAAATATATTGAAGAGCAAGATATAACTGGAAAGATAAAGACAGCGATTAAATTGCAACAAAGCAAAACAACAGCAATATTTAACCAAGTTATAAGTACTTAGCTTTTTTAAACAAAATGGCGTCGAAGTGTGGTGGCAAGCAAGCGTGGTCATTATTAACAGGTAACTTTAAAAATACATCGTCACGCTGAAAAATAAATCCGTACATTGTACGAAAAATTCGTACAGGTTGACAGGTATGCAAACAGTGCTGTGGACATCAGGATACCTGACAATTACTGGTATGTGTTTGGGGGAACTCTTACTATTCTGTTTACTAAGAAAATCATTAAACAGCATACCAGTTGTAGTAAAAAGGGAAGAACAAGACACGGGAAATGGCCTTCCTTGTGATGTACACCCATGGTACCTGTGGCTTTGACTTCGCAAATGTTGACCCTTGGAAGAGAAAGATAGTATTTAGCACAAGTTACTAAATGGAAATAAGGATAAAATATAACACAGACTACTTCTTGGAGATTACTGCAGATCTAATAAAACATTAAAAATCAAAGAAATTCATGAAACAACTATATTAAGGGAATACACTAATAGATACACAATAAAGTGGTGAATAATTCAACAAAAGTCCACCATTCTTGCAGGACATTTTCTACTCTTTGTCTTCCCCACATGGATACTTATCTGGTTGTCCCATTTTTTATTTATTAAACCAATGACAATGATGTACACACGATTAAAAAAAAAAGATACTTTTTGACACACTATTTTATTACTGTCTGATTTAAATGTACCGTTTATTCTTAGCCCTACGTAGTTCCCAGGGGTCTCTAAAGAAAAGAAAGAATAGGCCTACTGTACCCTCAGGCATGTCATAAAAGGCAACTAACATGAGATTGTGCATTGTGATGGCACCCTCATTATGTAGAATAAATTGCCACTGCAATGGTCCTTCGATGCTCCATAAAGAGCACAAAAGAAAATTATGATGATGATGATGATATATCGTAATACAGTATCGAAGGCTGCCTCCTTCAACTGTTTGCAGACATACTCCATCCTGTCATGTGCCTCACTACTTGGGAGTGCTACGTGCAGGGATAACACTTTTGTATATAGACTGACCATGGTCTTTTGACTCTACTCGATACTGTTCATTATCTTAATTCATGGATCACAAGATGGTCTCTTCTTTTAAACAATTCGGTTTTACCTTTTTAACCCTTGTGGTTATTTCATAGTACTTGCTGACATCTTGTCGAGGAACATTTGTTAGTGCCACCATGGACTTATTAACTTTAGTTAATCTTAACTAGTTGAATAGTTAGTTGCTACTGGACACTTATTCAATATTCATCTCTCATCTCATAATCGGAACCTCTTCTACCCCGTAAAACGAGGTGTAGAGGGGACCCAAAGAGCAC
The DNA here is from genome assembly GCA_024509875.1 of Oreohelix idahoensis. Classification (NCBI taxonomy): domain Eukaryota; kingdom Metazoa; phylum Mollusca; class Gastropoda; order Stylommatophora; family Oreohelicidae; genus Oreohelix; species Oreohelix idahoensis. Next base: position 74,777 of record JAMPIV010002915.1, read on the forward strand.
AAGGCTCCTGGGCAAAACATGTAATCAAAGTGTCTGGCAAACAGGTGATTAGCCCATTGTGCCTTATTCAATATTACTGGTTTTAATTCTGACTTCACTATTTGTTTAATGTCGCCCTTCTATAATATGTGAGGTTGTGCGTATTGTTTATCCTTCATTGTATTTGTGTTCTCTTCCATGTGTGTGTGTGTGCGTGATGAGGTATGCAGTTTGCAGCACTCTGGTGCACAAAAAAAGGGGCATTGTTCAGAATTTTTAGTTCTGTGCACTAAAATGCATCAAGAATAAATTGGATGCACACTGGTTGGTATGTGACATAGATTGTGTACATTAGATACACAGAAGTTGGCACAGTGTGAAGTCATGTAGGCTGTGATAATGAAACTATGATAAGAAGACAGAACAAAATGAGTTCTTGTGTATAATCATAACAAATTTTACATGAAAGCTAAATGGACAGTGAAGAAATTATAATGCACCATGTTCAATTAAACAAACTACATGGAAGTCAGTGATATGAGATTGAAATCTTTAATGTACATAAAGTCTCTAGCATATAAAGAGGGAATGTAACTTGTCTTGTACTGGATTTGATGTGTCAATGTGTGGTGTCTGTAAATTGTCAAGATTAAATAATGGGTCGTCAAATAAAGTCCAGCTATTGTTGAAAATATTGACATTCCATGTATTGCTGAATTCCAAAGTTTTCATTGTTGAGTTGTTCACCTTAGACATAGAGCCAGTTGTATTGAATCTGTAACATTTATAAACAGTGAAGTGCTTTAATTTGCAGCAAGATAATTCAAAGTAAAGGATCCCGTTACACACCCATTGAGGTATACTGGGAATATGGTGTTAGGCCCATATTTTCTTGACCATCGGCACACTTTGGGTGATGTGGTCAGCATCACACTGGCCGCCTTAACCTTCCCAGAGTTGCTTTGGTACACAATTCATGAGGCTGGGTCGACCCCGCAGCCGTTTGTGTTCTAAAAAAATCACACCTCAACTGGGGATCGAGCCACGACCGCTGACCTGGGAAGCCAGTGCACTAACCAATGCTCTACCATGGCTCTCAGCTATACTGTGTATACTGGAATTTAGTTTTCAATTCAAAGTTTGAATTCATGACAAAGCTTATAATACGAAGTTTGCAAGCTGCTCCTTCCAATGGTTTGTAATGTCTTAATTCATGGGGCAGTCCATCATCATTTTCATTAATTACCTATGGAAAATTTAATAAATACAAATACTAAACAAGAAAGAAATATTTTTTGTTTAGTATTTTTACTGTTAATTCCTCTCCATGTGTCTGCTGTGTTCTTTGTCATATTTTCATAGACATTTTATTTTTCTTATCTAGTGTTCCCTGCTGGTACCATGCAGCTGATGAAAGGTTATCCTGATACATCCTATTTCTAGTGTACTGTTTGTTAGTAAATCTCATTCTAATACTATTTTCATTTCTCTTGTTAAGGAATATAGATACACACTTGTACAAATGCCTCTCCATTATGATAATTATTTTTGACAGTCGCAGATTACTTTACACAGCTCCTCCCTCCACACTCATTATTGTGTTTTCCACCTTGGATATGGCAACAATTTTCTCTCCAGGTCACTCCTGTTGTTTTTAATGTCAACTTCAAGGTCTAGCCTCCACAATATAAGGCCATTCTTCTTTCAGATATCATGTCATTAGACACTTGATGATACTAAAAGGACCCTTATAAAAAGTCTGACCATCTTAACATTCTTCTGTCACACATCAGCAACATTGTCAACTGCACAGGCTAAACCCATCGTGAAGATCACAGCTCTATCACATCCAATTAAACCGGTCACTTTTCACTTTTATTTTATTCTTTGAAACCCTCAATAATCATCTATGATGCACTCAACCTTTTTTAAGTCACTGCCAAGTGGTTTTCCTGCTGTGATCATAAATTCTCCCCATCACACATCAAATAAATATGGACTATCATCCTAATTTAACTAAACTTTTGTCTACTTTTGAGTTTAATCAACTGATTAAGTTATCTTTCTCATATTCAAACCTCCTTTGACAAGATCACCAATGTGGAACTTACTTACTTACTTAGTCGTTCCCCTTCTACCGTGAGGTGTAGAGGTTTGGAAGAGAGAGCGCCAGACTATCCTATCGGCTGTCTTCCTCCTGGCCTGGTTCCATTCTAGTCCTCGGTCCTTCAAAGATTGTCTAATGTTGTCCTCCCAGCGGACTCTGGGTCATCCTCGGGGTCTGGATCCTTGGCTCTTTGTTTCCCATGCTTGTCGTGGTATCCGATCTTCTCCAATTCTGCAGACATGGCCAAACCATCTTAATTGGGACTGTTCTACTTGGGTCTGCAGGGGGGTAGGATTTAAGGCCTTGACGTATCGTCTGGTTGCGTACCATGTCTCTTCTTGTTACTTCAACCACCTTCCTCAGATACCTCATTTCTGAGGTTTGGATCTGGCTTTTATGGGTTGTAGTCACTGCCCATGACTCGCATCCATATGTCAAGACTGGGACATAGGTGGAGCGGTATACAGCCATCTTCGTTTTCTTACCAACCTCTCTCTTGCTGAGGAATCCTCGATTTATGGCCTGAAAAAGTCTCCCAGCTGCTGCTTTTCGAGTGGCCAACTCTTCTTTGATGCCTCCCTTTCGGTCTATAATAGCTCCAAGGTATTTAAAGTGGTCTACCTGCTCCAGGACCTGTTCTCCCAGCTTAATCTGATGTCTTCTTTCTTCTCGTGATATCACCATGGATTTTGTTTTAGAGCTGCTTATGACCATCCCTCTCTTCTCCAGCTCTTCCTTCCAGACTTGCAGGTTGGATTGGAGATGTGCCTCTGATTTAGCAATCAGGACAACATCATCAGCAAATGCCAGCTCCGAAATATAGACCTGTCTCATCTTCCAGTACCCCACTGAATACTTTCTTGTTCTCTTCCTACATGCCTTGATGACATCGTCCATAAGGAGTATGAAGAGGTAAGGTGATAGGATATCACCTTGTCTTACACCAGTGGTGGTCCTGAACTCTTCTGACTTATGGTTTGATGTCCTCACATAATTTCTGCAAGACTTGTAGAAGCTCTGTATAGCATGAATCAGAGGTGCTGGAATATTCTTCCTTGCCAAACAGTCCCAAAGTTTGCTCCAGGGGACCCTGTCAAACGCCTTTTCCAGATCTATGAAACAAAGATGCATCTCACTCTTATACTCAAGGGCCTTTTCACTCAGCTGTCCGAGTGTGAAGATTAGGTCTTGAGTACTTCGGTTTGCTCGGAATCCGCACTGGACCTCATCCAATTGTGGCTCAGCTAGGCGTCGGAGTCTCTGCTCTAGGATTCTAGAGTAGATTTTACCAGGGACACTGAGAAGGGATATGCCTCTATGGTTTCCACACTGTCAATTGTCACCCTTTTTGAAAATTGGTGTTATGATGGCAATCTCCCAATCCTTTGGGTTGGTCTTGTTGTACCACGCTGCCTTAACTCCGCCTATGCCGGTCCCAAGCCCGGATGAAAAAGGAGGAGGGAGGCCTGCATGGAGGCCGTAAGGAGGCAGCCCCTCCACCATGCAAAGGCACAACAGGCCAATCACTTGTTGCTTTAAATCACGATTACGAGCAATACAAGAGAGAAAACTGGACTGATTCTAAAGGCGACGAACTGGAACAGACTACGGACTACGACTTACGGAACTTGGAACACAAGAAATATAAATGGGAAGGAAGAGGAGCTGGTGGAAGAGATGAGGAAAGCAAAACTAGAAATCCTGGCTATAACGGAAACAAAGAAAAAAGGACAAGGAGTCATGGATCTCGATGGCAACACGCTGCTCTACAGTGGTGTACCCATATCTGAAAGAGCTAAAGGGGGCGTGGGTTGCATTGTGGCCCAAAATCAAAAAGATAGTATCAAGGGATGAAACTTTGTCTCGGAGCACATTATGGTTGTTAAACTAAAAGAAGGAGAAACCATAGTCAACCTGGTCATAGTGTATGGGCCAAATGAGGATGAGAGAGCAGAGGTCACGGAGGAATTCTTCGAGCTGCTTCAAAGGACAGTGGATGACTGCCTAGATGAAGTTATCATGCTCTGAGATTTTAATGCCAGAGTTGAAAATGACCATGCTAGATGGGGTGGAGTTATCGGAAGATATGGAGAAGATACTCTCAATGACAATGGAAAGCGACTCCTTAGATTCTGCAGTGAGCAGAATCTGATCATTACAAACACAAAGTTCCCCCATAAGCGCGAAGTCCTGCTATAAAACTCTCTACTGAAAGAATCGGGCAAGTAATGAACAATAATAATTTATAACACATAAGGAAGGGAAACCCTGAGGCCTGTAAACAATAAATAAATATTAGACAAACATAAAGGTATGTTTTCAGGCACAAGTAAGAAATAAAGAAGTAGAAAACTAGACAACAGAAAAACAACAGACGTGAGTGGCTTACCCAGGACCTTCTGTGCGACAACCCCGCCTAGCTATGCAAGCAAATCACACTATCCTCCCTGCCATCTAGGCATCACCAAAAAAATGATCGGGTTTCCCTTCCTTATGTGTTATAAATGTTTATACAATACCAAAACCTACCCTCTGTCCTGTACTTAGTCTTCTATCATTTACTAGACACAGTATTAAGGTCTTTGTCTTGTGTAAGTCTGACCTATACTGTATAATAGGGGAACAACACAAGTGATTGCGTCATTAATAGGCTGGACTGCCCATGGTAAATTTCCAGTGTTATGTATTGCGGGTCGCACTAATGACCCGTCATCGAAGCATCATATTTGGTGATGCCTAGATGGCAGGGAGGATAGTGTGTTTCGCTTGCATAGCTAGGCGGGGTTGTTGCACGGAAGGTCCTGGGTTCGAGTCCTGGGTAAGCCACTCACGTCTGTTGTTTTTCTGTTGTCTAGTTTTCTACTTCTTTATTTCTTACGAGTGCCTGAAAACATACCTTTATGTTTGTCTAATATTTATTTAATGAACAATAATCCCAATGGCGTCCAACAGTTCTGGAATCCCCAGGGCAACAGAGGTAGATGGAGACCGAAAAACAGGAAGACATGGCATGTAACTGTGGAAGGCCTATGCTCCTTTGGGACCTGAAGCATAATGATGAATGATAATATTCAAACCTTAGATAGGAAACAAAGACAGTGGTAAAAAAAATGAGGTAGTCTGATCATAAGACACAACTTCTTCCATACAAAAGTGTTGGCACTCAGATAGTTCCCATTATGAATGACCAACTTTAGTCATGGCATCTAAGTGTCTTTCTCCTGTTGTTTTTTTCCTCCATGCAAAGGTAAGCTTAAACTTTCACTGACTGTTTTTTTTTCAACTGTTTCTGCACCTGTGTGTATGTGCATGTGCGGGGGGAAAAAATTACGTGTTTATCCATCTACCAGACGGAAACAGTAAAATAACTACCATTTTGCTATATCCATGTGTTTACTTTTCTCTCCACATCTGCCATTAAGCATTGTGGGAAGAAATAGTTTTTGCTTTCATGTGAGCTGTGTCACTTTAAACAGCATTATATCGTTTCTTGACACAGGCCATAACAGACCGAGGAACTATCTTTTCAACAAGCTAACGGTATGAACTACTGATGTGGAACTGATAAAATGACTGCTGAATATCTGCTGTAAAATTGTCCAGTGTATGAAGAACAGATAAAGCATGAATGGTTGTCACCATTACCAATGCTGGACAAACTTTATGAAGATACCGATAACCTCAGACTGAAAACTGCTTTCCTTAAACATAATCAAGTTGACTCTGAAAGTGTGCAAAAAAAGAAGATATTGTTTCTTCAGGATTCTGCTTAAACAGGTTCATCCACCTTTCATGCCCTATAGCTATATCTTCTGCTGTTCAAGGTTCATGCTGCAGCTGATTTGTTTTGATCAGGTGTCAATGGTGTTTTGTTTTTTGTCTCTCTGTATAGCTGCTGTTTGGTGTTACTCCCACCAACTTCTTATCTCTTCATATATATGTTTTCTGTTTAAATCTCTACTGCCCATTATGATTATTACGCAGCCTAGTGTAAGGTCCTTCTGCTTGTCTCAAACCAAACCCATGATAAACTATGTGATTAAAAACATTAACTGTCTGGGCTGTTACAAGGAAACTCTACCTCGAATAAGGTCCACATCGATATATTCTGTCTTAAGGTGAACCTTCTTCCTTGGTGCACTGTGTAAGACAAAACGTGGCTGCTGCAAAAGTGAGATAAGAATTAATTTTCTTGAATTTCCAACATGCAATGATGCAACACACAAAACAATTTGACAAATATATCATTCGTGTGGTCTCCGAGACCCTTAGAGGTGCAACAATGAAGCTTGCCAATGTTTAACATGCAAGAATATAAAAGACAACAAACAGCTGTGTGGTATAAGGCCAGCAACTTAGCATTGTTTTACTAAATGATGTGGTGAAAAAAATAGGGGAATAAGTCTATTTAAGGCACAGGTGGACACAGTTTGTCTCTGCTTCATGTACCCCTAGGCACAGTAGGAACTGGTGCTACCTTGTGTGATTCTAAGGCAGTAATAGTAACTGAGTTTTTTTCCAGTCATTATAAAAATTAACTGAACTTGTAGCACTATAGTTATACACAAGAGTAATGCTGTATAGTGTGAATGAGATAAGGTGATTGGCTAAGCTCTTTCTTAATAGGAAAATCAAGGGTATGGAGAGCAGAGAAAGACACTGAAAAATGCCAACGAATGAAAATGGAAATGACTAAACTATGCATAATGTTTGAGAAAAGATGAAAAGAGGGAGATAAATAGAATGTGCTAATATTCATAAAGAAGATATTCTTCATCAAATACCATGCCCAATTGGTGTAGGTGATCTTACCTCTCCACAACTTCTTGTCCCCAGTATTGTTTATCAATTCTGTTGTTGACTTCCTTCCATGCCCTGATGTCTAGTATCTTCTCTTTGTCATTCTCTTTCCTTTTTCTTCCAATCTTTCCTATTGTCACAATATATTTCAGCTTTCCTCTTCTCATAAAATACTGCTTCCTTATGATGTGAGTAATAAGCTTCCTTTGTGTAATGGCTTCTTTCAGGACATCCTCATGACTCTTTTGAGTTGTCCATGGTATTCTTAATATTCTTCTGTAAAGCCACATCTCTATGGCCTCCATGAATTTTCTTGCTTGTTCATTAATTGTCCATGACTCACTTTAGCTTGTCAGGATTGAATTTATATAAAGATTGAATTTATATAACACTGAAGAACTGTTTCTTATTTAAACTGAATTTATATAAGGATTGATTTTATATAAGGATTAAATTTATATAACGCTGAAGAACTGTTTCTTATTTAAACTGAATGTATATCTTCTTCCTTGTTCGCCTTCAGACTTCCACATTAATGACTCTAATAAAAGCAGTAGTCAACTCAAGATTCCCGACATCTCCAAACAGTTTTTCGTTGACAGAAGTAGGTTGTTGCCATATGCTACTCCGTTCATTGCTGTAGGTTGGGAGGGACTGCAGCAGGTGTTCGACTGTCATCGGGCTGGTACTGCAGGCGCAGAGATCTCTTGCACCAATTTTGTATTTGTGGTATAAATGGTATCTCAATCTGTTGTGTCCAGTGCATAGCCGAAAAATGATGACCTGTTCTTTCCTAGATAGCTGATGATGTGCACCATTTTTTAAATGGCCTGGGTGCTCTCTTTCCCATTTGGACTTAAATGTAGCTTTTATAGAAGTCTTTGCAATTGCGTAAGTTGTCTTTATATCATTTTGTTGTAAGGCCCCTCCTTCCTTAGCAAGTTTGTCTGCCTCCTCATTTCCTGGTATGTTGCAATGGGCTGGTATCCACTGGATTGTGCACTTGTTGAAGCATTTGGCCAGTCTTTCAAGGGAGATTATCAGATCTTTCAATCCTTTAGCATGGTGGCTCTTCAGCATCTGTAAAGATTACTATCTGTTTTTCTGCCTTAAACGAATTCATATAAGGAGTGAATATATATAACACTGAAGAACTGTTTCTTATTTATACTGACAATGATTTCTAGTATGTTACATTTTAATGAACATCGCTTTTGTCTGGGCTATTCTACTCTTCACCTCTGAGATCCACACCTTCCATCCGATATTTTATTAACATGCCCAAGTATAAAGAAGATATATGATCATGATAATCTTCTTATTATAATCCAATCTGGATCATGGGACAAAAAAGTAGTAACAATGCAAAATACAACTAACAGCACCATGTAATGTGGAATTCAAAATGCCATGTAACTAACAACATCATGTGATGTAGAGCTAACAATGCACCTTAATGTTAACCCAACAACACTACGTGGTGTAGAGCTAACAATGCATGCAATGTTAACCCAACAACACTATGTGATGTAGAGCTACCAATGCATGCAATGTTAACCCAACAACACTATGTGATGTAGAGCTAACAATGCATGCAATGTTAACCTAACAACATCATGTGATGTAGAGCTAACCACGCCACTTAATGTTAACCTAACAACACTTTGTGATGTAGAGCTAACAATGCCATGCACTGTTAACTTAACAACACCAAGTGATGTAGAGCTAACAATGCCACTTAATGTTAACCTAACAACACCAGGTGATGAAGAGCTAACAATGCCTTGTAATGTTAACCTAACAACACCATGCAATGTCAAACTTACAAACACACCAGGATATGGAACTAGCAAATGGAGAAATAAATCTGAGGTGTGCAGCTGAAATTAATTCTCCTCTCCTTTATCACTCCCCAAAAATTGTGATGTATGAAATATTTGGTGTTTATACATGGGTGTCAAAACAAATAAAAACAAAAACATTGATTTTCTCCGACATTTTCTTAAGAAACAAAAAAAATAGGTATAGAATTTGTTTTATAGGATACTCCAAAAAAAAATGTGACGTTTTTTGTGTTTACCTTTTATCAGACACATCCACAAACAGGAGACAAAGATAAGAAATATAGACAGGTTAAGAGTAAATCAAAGGATACTGGAAAGGCATTAAAAAAAAATAAGATAAGATAAGCAACCCATAAAGATGAAAAGAAACAAACAACACAGGTAACATTGGGGAAAAGTAACAATACAGAAGTAAAAACACAGAACAAGAAAGCAAGAAACATCGGTGCAAATAATCTAACAAACAAACAAAAATGCAAAAGAGGTAATGAAACAACAAAGCAATGAAATAATAAGCCTTGTATGAGTGGGGTCCAAAACTGTAAAATACTAGATCAAAAGGCTCCAGAATTAGTGGAAAGCTGATAGTCACGTAGAGGAATTAAAATATGAAAATCGGATATGAAAAATAACAGCAAAATAACCACACAAAAACCAGAATATTAAAAAAAGCCAGGAATTTAAAATAAAAAGGTACTGAAATAGCGAACAGCCATTGAATAGATGAAATCAAACTTAATAATGCAGGACATTCAATCTATAAGGGGAAAGCCAATCCATTTTTAAAAACCAGATGATTCCTCGAAGAAAAGTGAGTTATGTCATCACCACGAGAGCGGCAGATAGCTGTCACCTGAATGTAAGAAGTTCGAGTATGATTAGGACCATTTAAGTGAAAGCCACAGGTTTATAAGCCCTGTGAAAGATGGACATTAAATGCTCTCAGAATCTATTTGCTAAATCCTGCCTCTTTCTCTAATGTTCTTATACATTTTGATTTGATTGTATAATGTACATGAACAAGTTATATATACCTTCTGCAACTTTTTCTCAACAGACTGCTCCCAAAGCTGTTTATCATATGACCCGATCTAAAGAAAAGAAATATGCATGTATTACTAATATGATATATTATGCAAAAAGTAATATAAACACACAATCAGATATGCATCCTGCGCACAACCAGCAGACACACCCATGTATTCTCACACATGCACCAACATACGGACACATCATCTGATCAATGCAGTGCCCGATGTGACAAGGTGACAACTGCTAATCAAGAGCTCATTGTCTGTGCAGCCTCACTGATCAAGCGTTATCATCATCATCACTTTCCTTTGCGCTCCTTACAGAGCATGGAGCCACCAACTGCAGTTGATCCCCCTTCAGGAAGCCTGCACCAAGCATGCTCCTGCCGCTGTGGTTTGTGTGGCAACTTGTTTTACAAGATCAGGTTGTCAGCCCCATGCATAGCCTCATGTTTGTCACATTATACTACATGTATATGCCTGAGAGTGCAGTAGATGTATTCTTTTTTTGTCTCTCCAGAGACCCCCACGGAACTACATAGTTCCATGTGTAATGGGACAACTGAAGTATAAACATAACTCTGTGATTCCTAAACATGTCTGCAACTCCATACAGCAGTGGCAGGTAACCCAGGAGCAGTGTGGATCTACTTTAGAAACACTGAGCTGTCTAAAAATCTAACATGATAAAATCAAGTCTTTTTTTTTCAGGGTATTTGGAATAAGTGCAGCCTACATGTACTTGTTATCTCTGCCAGTCTATCTGTTTCCTGCAAACCCATCAACAGAGTGGTGAAAAATTCAAACTAAATTATATTTTACTGTTAACTTCACCTTAAAGAAAGGTGGGCATTCCTATCTCATGCAGTTGTCAATTAAAGTGAATTTATGTAAGCTAGTTTATGAGTTTTCACAGGGAATGAAGAAAAAAAAGAACACTTAATCTTGTGGATACCATGCTTTTGAATAATGGTGGGAAAGGACTAGTCCGAAATTTCTTTAGCTTTAAAATGTGTTCTCTATACCCTCTCACTGATGTGAGATTTACCAAACCATCCCTCATGATCTACAGGTAGACAAGGATCTGCCTTATGCCAAGCCCTGCCATACAGTGTTTGAAATCACTGTACATTAATGTAATTTGATCATAAAGAAAGCACCTGAAAATAAAAATGTAATTCCAGATACAGAATTGTTTTTCTGAGCAGAGAATAAATCAATGTAAATTGTTTATAGAAAATATAAAACTATAACCAATTTAAATTGTTTATAGAAAATATAAAACTAACATACTTAGGATTAATAAAAATCAGCCAGAGTCATCCATAACTCATTCAAGGATAGCACTGCCAAAAAGAAGGGACTGGCAACTTAATGACTGATCCTTAAGGATCATATAACAATCTTTATGCACAAACTGTCATACAAGAAAGTTTATAAAGTTCTTACATATATTTCACAACTGAAATTCAAACACAATCTGAGTACTTGACAAAATATGTTATGATTTCATAATCTTTGGTTTTAGAATCACTGATATAACAAAAGTGCAGTTACTCAGCAAAATATTAATTTAGTGTTAACATGTCATACACAAAGTTTATGTCACCAACCTTAGTCTGGTACCATGCAATAGCAGTGTGAACATTTTCCATCCCTTGGTGTCCACAATGGTTTGTAAATATCCTCTCAAAGGCTGCTTTCTGGATTCAGTTTTTTTTCTCTCTCTCAGAGCTGCATTAATGACTAGATTTATTACTGCCAGGGAACAAGTATCAATGGCTTTTTAAATCTTCTTGAATTCCTTCCCCTGCAAAAAGAGATCTTCAATTTACAATTATCTCCTTTTAACTGGCTGAGGCTGTCAGGTTAAAAAAAATTAATTGACTGCATTGTTGTGCAGAAACTGGTTTCACATGATTCACGTTACTGACAAGAAGGTTATATTTGGTGTCAGAATAAATAAGACTGCCATTTTAAATTGTCAGTGCTATTAGAAGTTGTGTCAGTGATATAAGATCCTTCTGTTTAATAAATGTGGTTGTCACCAGGTTGCTGTCAACAGGATGGCTGGAAGAAAGAAGAAAATTTGCCATTTTAAATAATACACTTCTTAGAAGAGAACTGCAGATGGGTTAAGAAGGATAATGTTACCATAGCAATAGTTTAAACAGAATATTATTCTTATTCTTTTCCAGTTATTGCTTCAATGAGGAACATTAACCCATCGCTGAAGCTGGCTCTCTTGCAGGATGCCTGTGCCCATATGTTTCATGTGCTCCTGTAGTGGTGGTTTAGGAATGAACTTAGCACTTATGATTTATGACAAGGCAGCCAGCTGACACATAGCCACCTTTTACATCATGCTTGATAGAGAACCACGGTAGTGCAGTGGTTTGTGCACTGGCTTCTGAGCTTGGTGGTCCATGGTTTGATCCCCAGTTGAGGTGGGATTTTTTAGACCGCAAACGGCTCCGTGGTCGACCCCGGGAAGGTTAAGGCGGTCGGCATGATGCTGACCACATCACCTCTAGTGTGCCAATGGTCAAGAAAATATGGGCCTAACATCATATTCCCAATATACCTCAATGGATGTGTAACGGGATCCCTCCCTCTTTTCTTTTTGTAGAGAACACTGATCACTTTTCGAGCTTCACGCATGGACAAAATTAAGTGATATCAAGGTTACTAAATATATATATATGAACCACTGATATTGGTGTTGGATGAAACAAATTTTGATGATGCTATTGGCTGATGCCAAAAGACAGTCCTTGTTCTGAGAACCCCAGAGTAAGATAGGTTGATCCGAAAATACGAGGAGATAAAAATGAAATAAATTACAACAACAAGGATATCAAGCCAAAATTGGAGACCAGCCCTTTTAAGAAAAAAAAGGTTTGAGCAGTCTGACTAACTAGGCCTAAAAATCAATTCAATCTGATGACTGCACAATGGCTAGTTTATCAGCCTGAGAATAACAACATAGATCTTTCATACAATGGTTGCATTTTTCGGCATTAAAAATAATAACATTAGGTTCAGTGTTCTGAAACAAAGCCAAACTCAATATATGTATATACTCGTATAAAAGCTTATCCTAATTTATGTATTTGGCATCCAGACACCACTTTTTAGGTTTACACTCTATTGACATAAAAGCTAAAAATAGGGTGAACCCAGATCCTCCAATAACTGAATGCGCAGAGCATGAAGTTTTCAGAAGTTCTGGTCAAGGAAAAAAACCCTAATTCTCCACTGACAGATGAAAATTAAATAAGAGAAAAGAAATACTGACAGTATCCTTGAGACAGTAATCTGGGGGATATTTCTTGGGTGAGAAACTTTTAGCAGTCTTAAGTGCCAACATTCATACACCTCTGTCAAAGTTATTTTTACTTATGTCCCTTCCAACATTATCCAATGTTTGCTGCGAATGGTATTTATTTTTTTGAAAATCAAAATTGTGTTTGTAGTGTCCTATATTTAGATATGAGGAGAGAGTTACAGGACTTGGAATAATGGCCGTTGTAAGATGTTAGACATGTTTGTATCTCTATGTATAATAAATGTTAAAAACGACAAGAGTCTAGCATTGGTTCATTTAGAGGACTAAGATAGAATACCACAAATGGCGATGAGGATGGTAGAGTTACCCATCACGTTTTTTCAGTATGATCACGATGTGAACATAGGAACCAAATGGGAAAAATGGGTAAGCCGTTTCGAAAACTTTCTGGCGGCATTTGAGGTCAAAAATGTCAAACGCAAGCAGTGTTTACTGTTGCACTATGCCGGAGAAGATGTATATGATATCTACCAGACTATGGCCGAGACAAGTGATGATTACGACAAGGTAAAGCAGAAGCTGAACTCGTATTTCATCCCAAAGAAGAATACAATGTATGAACAGTTCAAGTTCAGACAGGCCATTCAAAACGGTGAAGAAAATTTAGACCAGTACGTCACGGGGTTACGCCAACTTGTAAAACACAGCCAATTTCAGAATCAAGATGATGAAATTAGAAATCATGTAATACAGACATGCACATCATCGAAGTTGAGAAGAAGGATTCTTCAAAGTGAAAAATCCCTTACATTAGATGAGGTACTACAGAATGGCAGAACTTTAGAAATTGTGGAAATACAGGCCACACATATAGAGAAGAAAGAAGAGAACACTGTCAACAAACTGCAATTTCAGGAGTCTAGATCTAGAACCGAAGATTCAGTCACACCAGCTGACAAACATAGCAGACAGAAACCAAAGTTTCATGCGTCCAGATCTACGAGGGGCATTCAGAAAGTAATGCACCACATCGTTTTTCTCAGCTAATAATGAAGATAGAAGCATGAAATTTTGCACACTTCAAATATGGCATGTGCCAATTGTGTGCACCAAATTGCACCGCAACCGGCCAAATAATACGGCTGCCCTAAACCGTTGAATTGGAGCGTGTTAGAAACTTGCGTCGTAAGCAGCGAATTGTGATAGAATTTCTCGTTGCAGAGAAGGAAACTGTTTTGAACATTCACAAGCGTCTATGTGATGTGTATGGAAGTTTTGCAGTTGACAGGAGTACAGTCAGTCGTTGAGTTAAGAGAATCAAAGAATCAGGAAGTGGAGATACGGAGCTGCTTGATCGGCCGCGCTGTGGGCGTCCTGCCACAGCCACCAACGCAGAAATGTTGAAATGCGCTGAGGGCATTATTCTTACTGATAGGCGAATCACTACTCAACAATTGGCCTTACAGCTGTCAGTCAGCATTGGTAGTGCAAATGCAGTTATAAAAACTCTCGGATTTTCTAAGGTTTGCGCAAGATGGGTTCCTCGAAGTCTCACAAATGACCACCGATTGCAAAGGAAAGCAATTTCTTCTGAATTGTTGGAGCGTTTTAATGTTGATGGAGAGAACTTTTTGGCTAAGATCGTTACATGTGACGAAACCTGGGCACATCATTTTGAACCTGAGACAAAAAGACAGTCAATGGAGTGGCATCATCCGCAATCACCACGAAGAAAGAAATTCAAGACAATTCCTTCATCTGGAAAGGTCATGATCACTGTCTTTTGGGACATTGAAGGTGTGATTCTTGTGGACGTTATGCCAAGAAGAGAGACAATCAATTCGCAAGCTTACATTAAGACATTGAAAAAACTCAATCAACGTTTTCGCAGAGTTCGGCCGCACAAGAATCCAGCAGACATGCTTCTCCTTCACGACAATGCGCGACCTCACACAAGTCTGGCAACACGGGAAGCAGTCACCAAATTGGGTTGGACTGTACTACCCCATCCACCCTATAGTCCCGATTTGGCACCCTCTGATTTTCATCTATTTGGTCCACTTAAAGATGCACTCCGTGGGACAAGGTTTGAAGATGATGGAGTGATTCATGCAGCGAAGAAATGGCTACATGATCAAGACAAAATCTGGTACGGGCTAGGAATACGTCCCGGTTTCGCGCTGGCATAAAGCCGTACAAGTTGATGGGGATTATGTTGAATAATACCGATGTTTACATGACATATCCATGTATATTGTGTATAAATTTCATGCTTTTTGAATAAACAGCTCCTGAGAAAAACGATGTGGTGCATTACTTTCTGAACGCCCCTCGTAACTCCAAGAAAGAATCATATACAAAATGCAAATATTGTGGAAGGAAATATCCTCACAAAGGCGGAAGACAGAACTGCCCAGCATTTGGGAAAGAGTGTCACATTTGTCACAAGCAAAATCCCTTTGCCAAGTTTTGTCTCACCCCTAAACATAACGTTCAGCAGGTTACTGAGAAAAAGGAAAACACCACAGACACTGACAGCAGCTCAGAGGCTTATGTTTATGCACTGGATAACAGACCAGAGGTCTCCAGAACAATCATTAAAATGCAAGATACACATATGTCTGCAATGATAGACACAGGTTCAAGTGTGGATGTCATAAGCACAACCACGTACAACCAGTTGAAGAAAAGACCACAGTTGCTTCCCACTAATAAAAAGTTATATGCATATGCATCCAAGACTCCCTTAAAAGTGGTTGGAATGTTCAGAACAACCATTGAATCCAAGCATCATCAAGCCAGTACTACTGTCTATGTGGTAGAAGGTGGACATGAAGTTCTTCTAAGCTATGAGACAGCATCTAAATTGCAGGTTGTCAAAATAATAAATAGCATCAACAGAACACATAATCTGTTTGAAAAGTATTCAGACCTGTTCCAAGGTGTGGGTAAATTAAAAAACTTTGAGCTAAAACTACACATAAATGCAAATGTGAAACCTAAAGCACAACAGCACAGAAGAATTCCATTTCACATCAGGCAAAAAGTAGAAGAAGAAATGAAAAGATTAGAAGAAGACATCATTGAACAAATTTCAGGGCCAACTCTGTGGGTCAGTCCTATAGTACCTGTCATCAAGAAGAATGGTGATGTAAGAATTTGTGTAGACATGAGACAGCCTAATGAAGCTATAGAAAGAGAGAGAGACACATCACTCCTACAATAGACAACATAATAGTAGATCTAAATGGAGCAAAGGTTTTCAGCAAATTAGATCTGAGAAGTGGCTACCATCAAATTTCATTAGCTCCGGAATCTAGATACATCACAACTTTCTCAACACAGGTTTAAGAAGATACAAAAGGCTCAGTTTTGGAATAGCCTCAGTAGCAGAAGCATTCCAGAATATAATTGGAAATGTGCTTCAGGGTCTGAAGGGACAGTTGAATGTATCTGATGATATTCTGGTTTATGGAAAAACCCCAAAAGAACATGATGAAAATCTAGAACAGGTATTCGTCATTTATTATACATAGAGATACAAACATGTCTAACATCTCACAATGGCCATTATTCCAAGTCCCGTAACTCTCTCCTCATATCTAAATATAGGACACTACATTCTCTCCCTTTCTTGAATAACAAAAACACACTGAAACTCAAACTATTCTACATACATCACTAATGACAGACAGAGTCATTGTCAATACAAAACATAGTCATTGAGACGTCTTGGGACATTTCGGTGTCTAGGCGGTGGTCTGCGTGTTTGCGGTAATTGCCTGTTGTTGTCCATGGTGACGTCAGCTGGTTCTGTGGCAGTTGGTGGCAACTCAGGACTGACAATGTCATCTAAGTAATCATTATCGGGCTATGATTTCATTTTGGCTGCTCTGGCCAGGTTTTCATTGACTTTCTTGAAAAACCGAGACATTTCTTGTCACAACTCTGCCTTCACATGAAGCACTTATCATGTTTCCCTTGATTTTAGTAATCTGGTAAGGTTCTGGATTAAACCTCAGAGTTGATTTGCTGTTTTGTTCTTGTCGTACTAAAACAAAATCTCCTACTTTCAGATGAGAAGGCTGCAATCGTAGTCTATGGTCTGCATGTTGCTTCATTCTGTATTTTGCCTGTGCATCTTTTCTCTGCACATCTGATGAGGCTGGTTGACTCTCTGTGGTTTCAACTGTTGGAATCATAATCGAGACCTTTCTTTGAAACATGAGCTCATATGGTGATTTGCTTGTTGACATATGAGGTGTTGCCCTATAATTTCTAAGGAAAGCATACAGCTGTTGTCTCCAACACTTTCCTTCAACTGTGGTTGTTTGAATGACCTTCTTGAGGTTTCTCATCATCCTTTCTACCTCCCCGTTTGCCCTTGGCCAGTAAGGTGGGATTCTTCTGTGTTTGCATCCAACATGGTGCATACAATTTCTCATGTCTTGGCTGTTAAATGGTGAACCATTATCTGTTTTTAAAGTTTCAGGAATTCCAAATGTCGAAAATATCTTGTCAAGAAAGTCAACGAAAACCTGGCCAGAGCAGCCAAAAAGAAATCACAGCCAGATGATGATTACTTAAATGACATTGTCAGTCCTGAGTTGCCACCAACTGCCACAAAACCAGCTGACGTCACCATGGACAACAACAGGCAATTACGCAGACCACCGCCTAGACACCGAAATGTCCCAAGTCGTCTCAATGACTATGTTTTGTATTGACAATGACTCTGTCTGTCATTAGTGATGTTTGTAGAATAGTTTGAGTTTCAGTGTGTTTTTGTTATTCAAGAAAGGGAGAGAATGTAGTGTTCTATATTTAGATATGAGGAGAGAATTACGGGACTTGGAATAATGGTCGTTGTGAGATGTTAGACATGTTTGTATCTCTATGTATAATAAATACCAACGGGCTGATCACCCGTTTGCCAGTCACTTCGATTACGGAAACAACAGCAAATGGATTGATTTGCCGTTGCCCTAAAGACGCCAATAGGCGTGATGGGAAACAATGGCAAAGAAAACCTATCTGCTGTTGCCCTAAGACGCCACTAGGCGTAATGGCCACTGACTGCTTTGACGGTCGGTGGCTAAGGACGGAAGAAGAAGAAGAAGAAGTATAATAAATGTTAAGAATGACAAGAGTCTAGCATTGGTTCATTTAGAGGACTAAGATAGAATACCACAGTGGTAATCCTGAAACAGTACATCAAACTGTTCAAACACATTTAAAATTATATTTAAACTTGTTTTTAACGAGGTTAATTTTATGAAATTATTCATAACAGAAAACTAATTATACTCTCGTGTTGAGCATTAAAACTCTTAGCAAATGACAAGCCATTTGAACGCACACATGAACTTTATTTTCAAAAGGTTAATTACTGGAGAATGCCACCTGGCAAATATTGTGCTCGGTGTCTCAGAATTCTATATAAAACACAGTCATAATACAAGCATTGGATGAAATCAAGCACCATATGAGCTCTGTCCCACAAGTTGTAATCAGGACACAGATGATGTAAATTGAGAAGCTGAAAAAAAATAATAGAATCTTTACAATTTCTAGGGTGTGAGGAAGTGTAATAGAGAAAGTCTTGAACACCAGTAAACTTAATAATCAACTGCAAAAGTGAGACCAGTGGTCCAATACTCGCAGTGACTTTCAGAAAGTTAGATAAACAGGACAGATAATTTTCAGTAGATGTGTGTCACAATAGTCTTGATTTGCATTTAAGAGACATAATAAATAAATCAACCAACTAAGATTTACCAGACCCGATCCAGTTTACCAGGAGTTTCATTATATTTAAGAGTAGGGAGAGGAAAGTAAGGCCATGTGACTATGATGCTGAAGAGAGATGTAAACTTTGCAGCATATTCCAGAAACTCTATCTTTATCTTTAGAATATTTCAGAATAGACATTAAAAAATTAGGTCCAAATTTACCTCAGTTGAAGTGGGCAGAGCTCATTGTAAAACTGCCACTCCTGCTGTTACAAAAGACAAATGTGTAATCAATAAATCAATACGTATAGGGAGCATTGTCTAGCACCAATAGTACTGTTGGTGCTGCTGCCAGTGCTAAAACAGACACAGTAGTACAAGTATTACCATCTTCTTTTTTGCTCCCTACGGAGAATGGAGCCATTACAGCAGATGGCCCCCTTGAGGAAGCCTATGCCAAAGCACAGGCTCTTGCAACATTGGTTTCTGTAGCAATTATTTTTACATGACGAGGCTGCTTGCCCAATTCACCTCACGTCGCCTTTTTATGATATCCCTGTTTTTTTTTCTCAATAGTTCTGCCTTGTTTTGGTGAGGCATGCCCCATTTAACCTAGACATGAGGTCTGTAAGTTATATTACGGCGCATTTCCAAATATATAAGACTTTGCAGTCTGGTATAACAGTAACATGCCTGAGGTAACAGCAGTCACATTCTTTGTCTCCTCAGAGACTCATGGGAACTAAACCATTGTAGCAAATGTGATCATGCTCAGTTAATTATTAAATAATGGGCTGCTTGTGGATAAGGGTAACTGCACAGCAATATCACACTTGGTAAATATTAATATTCATCATCATGAAGCATATCTTTTGCAGAACGTCGCCCTCATCACAGCTCCATATATTAATATTACATACAATTATTCTTTATGTCAGACAGTGTTATACGTGTGCAACTCATAGTCACTCATTCATTACCCTTCAGCTTCCAAAGGAGCATAGGCCTTCAACTAACTTACGCAAAGTCCTCATGAAAGAGGATGACATCATCATCATCACTTTCCTCTGCGCTCCTGGGGGAACATGAAACCACTTCAGCTGGTCCCCTTGCAAGAAACCCACACAAAGTATTCACATGATCTGGCAGCAGTGGTCTCTGGGGAAATTTGTTTCATATGATGAGTTTGCCACCCCCATATACAACCTCATATCAGTAGCCTTTTACAACATGCCAGTAGCCCTATTTTATTTTAACCTCTTCAGAGAATCCAGAGAACTAAACAGGTCAGGCCAAAATGCTAAGGATCTTATTAACATAATTTTAAAGAATAAACCTTCAATGGCCATGTTTTGTGAAAAGTTAGAACGAAATCTGCACATGCCACAATTATTTTAAAAAAAAATTTTTTTTTTTTTAACACTATTGAAAAAAGTCAACAATAGAAATGATAACCCTCACAAAGAACAATAAATCAAAAAGAGACATCGCCATTATCTGTTAGCACAGTACTTGAAGGACAAGAAACATCTCTGCCCAATCCAATTTTTAAATCTGCTTCAGCCATCATTGTGAAAACCTCCATATTTATGCCAAGACGAAATAATTTTATACCAAATGATCTCAACCATGCTTTCACTTTCACACCATCTTCATTTTTACTACAGGTTTATATCCTTTTATTCGAACACTCGAAAACCGAAATATTCTGAAAATAGGAATTTTCTATGGGCAAATTTTTAAAATCACAATTCGGGCAATTTCTGATATTTTGGGTAACTTGGGCTACTTTACAAATGCGATTTTGGGCGAAATCTGTTTTTTTCTTTACTCATTTTATGATGTGATGTTATAAATTAATGTTAATTTTTCGGAACTGTTGCCACCTTCACTGCGTGAAATTCATCTTTGAGTGAAATAAAGTTTTAAGTTTAATTAAGAACCTGATGTAACATTCAAAAGAATGTGGTCATTACTAGAGCTGTGTTTAAAACAAAGAACTCCCTATTACTTGGTCTCGCAGATGAACTATTTGGCTGAAGAAACACCTTGATTAAATTGGCACATCGCCGTTCACCATCTGACACTTACCCACTTCAAATATCAAACAATCTATATTCACAGTTCATTAATCCTCTTACTTTAATAATGTTATTTCCATTTAATTTACATTATGCATAGTTATTATATAAAATAGGCTGGGTCAATGCTGCTCAAAATTTGAAAGATTGAAATGTACCAGGAAAGGCAACTGCATACAAAGTTTGCTCTCTACAATAAGTGGAACATAGAGGTTTTGAGCATCAAAGATTTTAAATGTGACAAATACATAAACCTCATGTGAAGTTAACTAAAAGTGGTTTAACAGACAACATGGTCCATCATTTTAAAAAAAAAGAAAGAGCAACAACAACAAAATGAATTTACAATATGCTGGAAAACGCTATACAACTTAATAAAAGCACTTTCATTCATTTTCATAATGATGATGGAGAACAAAACCAACCATTACTATGTGCCCCGCAAACTTAGCTAAAGCCCTAGGACAGTAAAGCCCAATGAAGAACATGAAACAAATTTATGAATGGCTGAAGTACCTTAAAAATAACAACAACAACAATAAAGTTGGTCTTAACATCCTTGAGCATGAAATGATTACGATCCTTCTCATCTGATGAGCAGTCATGCAGAACTTCAACCCTGTCTAAGTTAAATATGCACAGGAATGCTTTATTACACATTTTTATCCTTTCTTTTGACAGATGTCTTCCCGAAACCCACAAGAATAACTGCCACAGACCTGTTAATTTGTTAAATTACTTTTCTTCTTTTTTCTACTTCCCCTTCTCCTCATGCTTCTTGTAATGTAAGAGTCAAAAGTACAAAAAAACATAATGTCAAGCATAAGATAGAATAGCCAAACATGTTGCTGGGTTTGTGTTTCTTCGTTTCCATTAAACATTGTTACAGCAACTGGTAGAATGAACCAATGCACTGAATGTGAATAAACAAAGGAAAGCAGTGCATTTCAAAGAAACAAGCAATCAAATAATGAGGTCATGGAAAAATTATTTATGAAATGAGAAATTATGAAAGAGGGCAAAGGGAAACAAATAAAATATTTTGGACTTTAAAAAGGTATAGTAAGATACCATTAGGGAGAAGACAGCAGAGCTGGGACAATGTAAGATAGTATCAGGGGAAAGCCAAACATACATACATAGGAATGTGGTGTAATTAAAAAAAAAAAAAAGATGCACCAGATAGCACTTCACGTGAGACATATGAAACAAATTCATGTCAGACAGGACATGGAGAGATCGCAATTAGCTAGCACTGAACCATCCAAATGGAGATAAGCAGAATCAACCACAGGTGAAGTATTTCAGTGAAAAAGTGGCGTGAACTAGAAGAGAAAAAAATAAGGAAGGTTAACCATGTATAAACACTTGAGAACACAAATTGAGGAATACATTCACAAGTGATGAAAACATGCAATGCCTGAGTTAATGAATAACATGGTATTCAGACAGGTAAAGTAAAGGCAAAAAACAGTATTAGGTACAGAAAAAAAAAAGAGAGAGGAGCACAAAAAAGAAAAATAACACAAAAAGGCATATGAAGAGAAAATAATGTAGTTAGATTCCTTAGAACTGATCAGTGGCATGGAAAGTTTACATTAGTCCAGGTATAGATTCAGATACTCCTGACCAAATCAGAGGAGCAATGATTAATTCATTTGATTCACTTATTAGAATTAGATGGTATTTTCAAAGTCTACACTGCTATGAACACTCAGTCAGATCAGCCTTACTCAGCCACTCAACTAGCTCTTACACACAGAGAAATAGAATCAGAGTTTTTGTTAAAAGTAAGCATCAAACATTAACTCTTAGTATACGAGCGGCCTTTCATGACTACCATTACAGATTTTGCCATAAATAATTTATTTATAAAGATAACATAAGTATTATATATCAAAATGTGAAGAAATGAAACCCCTATATCATGCATGTAACTAAATTGTTCAGTGGTTTTAAACATGCATTCAGCTATAAATTTTCGCTATTGACGGGGATCGATTATCGGCCTCTCTAGAAGGCCGCTCGTATACTAAGAGTTAAGCCTTCAGAATCCCCAGAGGTAAGGAGGTAGATGAAGATCAAACAGCATGTGGAGGAGAGGACTAGAGACACACATGGGGGTGAAGAAGACATGGAAAGACCTTGAGCTGATGGCACAGGATAGGAAGTTTGTTGAAGGCCTATGCTCCTTGGGGAGTTGAAATGTGAATGAATGATGATGATTGTTCGATCTCGATTTAAGAAACCAGGACACCATGAAGAAGTGAAGGAATAGCCCAGCAGACAGGTAGTTTTTTTCAGATTTGGATGGCCATAGTAAGAACAGTGGTCTAGAATGACTTAAGAAATAAAGAAAGAGATATTTACATCTTAGAGACACAAGCTGATACCTCAATTTAGGAGATTTCTTAGCTGACAAGCAGTAATGTTAAAAAAAACTACAATATTTATATGACAGAGTGCAGGCACTGGAATACAAATCAGAATTAATGTTAAACCTTGATATCTTTAGACTACTTGTCTACTGCTTGTCTCCAAAAGCAGAGATACTATTGATCTTCTTTTCAAACGGTCCACCACTTATTCTACCTTTCTTTACAGTTCCTTTACACAACTTTGTCTTCATCAATTTTATCTATGCAGTTTCCATCTTCACAATTAACCTTGTTTATTTGTTGCATGGGCAGAGCAACCTAACCTTCGAGGTGAAGACAGGAGTACGCCAGGGATGCCCCTTATCAACCACTCTTTTTTTAACAGTCATAGACTGGGTGATGCGCCAGACAACAGAGGGCAGTCCAAGAGGAATAAGATGGACTACATTTTCTACATTGGAAGATCTGGAATATGCAGATGACATTGCACTGCTGGCACATTCACATCAACACATCCAGGAAAAAACAGATAGACTTAATAAAATTAGCCAGCAGGTGGGCTTTAACATCAATTTAAAGAAGTCTGAGGTCATGACGCTCAATGTGAGCAACCCTGAGCCCATATCAGTAAGGAATCAGCAATTGGTACAGACAGATACCTTCACATACCTAGGAAGCATAGTAACACCAGACGGTGGGGCAGGCAAAGACATCAACATCAGAATGAATAAGGCAAGAACAGCCTTCTTTAGCCTAAATAACATCTGGAAGTCCTCCCAATACAGCACAAGCACAAAATTAAGATTATACCAGAGTTGCGTGCTTTCTGTGCTTCTCTATGGTGCGGAATGCTGGACAGTCACAGAGAAGGAAATGTCAAAATTGTCCTCTTTTCACACAACATGCCTAAGAAAAATTCACCGCATCTTTTGGCCGAATACCATCACCAACCAAGATCTGCTTACTCGTAGCAAGCAAGAGGACATGCACACCATCATAGCTGGCAGACGCTGGAGCTGGGTTGGTCATGTCCTCAGAAGAGACCCCGATGTCATCACAAGAACAGCTATGCTTTGGACCCCTGAAGGAAAGCGAAAGAGAGGCCGACCAAAAACAACTTGGCGGAGGACTGTGGAGGCTGAGATGCAAAGAATGAACCAGAGTTGGGGCACTGTACGAAGGATGGCCACCGACCGTGCAAAGTGGAATCAATTTGTTGTTGCCCTACAAGACGCCACTAGGCGTGATGGCCACTGACTGCTTTGACGGTCGGTGGTTAAGGATCGAAGAAGAAGATTTGTTGCATGACTAGCTAGTTCACACAGAACAAGAATAATGTTGTTTTGTCTATTTTCCCAAAACAACAGATGCTCTATTCATTAATGCAGTTTTGTGGTTGCTGTGTTGGTCAATCATCACTTATTTAATCAATCAATGAATAATTAATTACTATTAGTGAATCAATCAATACATGACACTGCCTCTCTAGGATACAAAGTGTTTTAAGTGTTTCTGTAATTATTGCCGTTTTAATGAAGTAAAGAGCTGAGTGATCTTTTCTCTTTCTTGGATACCTTTAATGAATATGTTGTGAAGGTAAGCAGTAACCATGGTCTTTCCTCCCTGAACCCACAAGCCAGTCCGTGGGCATCAGGCATTTTTTAAAACCACCTTTCCTTAATATGTATCTCAGATTTAGACAACATACTTCTGGCAAATAACACTGGTGTTTAACAGCACCAGAAAAATTATAAGGGATTTGTTGCATCCTGATTCACATAACAGCCAACATTTTCTCCTGAGGTATAAAAATAAACATGACATATAAGTACAGAAACAGGCACACACATAGATAAATGGGTGGACAGGCAGTAAAGTGGGTGGGCGTCAGATGAACAGGCAGGCAGGTAAGGGCCTGTCATGCAGGTGTAAAGACAGTGTGTTACCTCTCATTTCAAAACAAATATTCCCTCCCCTTCTCCTAAAACCACTAACCCTGATAGATGCACTGTTACTCCGATGGAACAGGCTGAAACTCTCTGGGACTATCTGATGTCAACATTGTAAATAATTTCTTACTAGTCAGTTGTGACATCCTACGTAATATTTTATGCTACAGTCTTCTCCTCATTCTTATTTTTTTCCTCATTCACCTATTCTTTCCTATTACATCTCTTCATTGTTACACCTCCTTAAAACTCATTAAATGAAGCACAGGTCTTTTCAATAACTTCTCTAATTATCAACAAAAAGCTCTTTCAAATTTATTTCTATGCTTTTCATTCATCTGCCTTTCTATTTTTTGCCATTCTTTTTATTTTTTTTATAGTCTTGATACACGCATGGATCCCGATCATGCAACATGGGCAGGGGTGAGAAAGGGGAATCATCTATACTCCTGCTTGCACCCAGGAATGCAAAATGCAGAGACAAGACTCTCATTTTGAACTAGTAAAGGAAGAATTGTTTATCTCCTTTTCTGTAACTAGCTTCCCCTCCCCCAGGACAATGTGGTGTTGCTGGTTTTATGCCCAAACCAAAATGTCTTTTACCATCATGTATACTGAATAAATATACTGTTCAAAAAAAGAAACGCATTGCTACTGAAGGCACACACATAGCCATAATTTTGACATTCAATAACTTTTTTAATTTAATGAGTTAATTGTTCAAATTGCACACAAGAATACCTTAGGGTTCAACCAATCAATTGACAGTTGTTTTGCATCTGGGTCACGAGAGTTTTTTGGCGTACGGGCTTTCCTGTTAGTATGGTGTGTGGCCTCCTCTTACATCGATCAGCGACTGGCATCTCCTGGGCATGGATGCGATCAGACGTCTGATGTGGGCCTGTGGGATGGCTGCCCACTCTTCCTGGAGTGCCTGGAACAGATCACGACAATTGGCTGGAGCAACGTCTCGGCGACAAACACGTCTACGCAGCTCATCCCACAGGTGCTCAATCGGACTCATGACTGGAGACAGGGATGGCCAGGGAAGGGTGAGAATGTTTTTGGCAGTCAGGAACTGTGTGGTCAACCGTGCACAATGGGGTCTGGCGTTGTCCTGTTGAAACACAGACCTTTGGGCAGCCAAAAGTGGAAGAACATGGGGTCGAAGAATTTCATTGACATATCGTTGCGCATTCAAGCCTCCTTCAATGTGCACCAATTGACTCCTTCCGTTGTAACTGATCATTCCCCACACCATTGCACCTCCACCCCCGTGCGGCGGAGCTTTATCAACGCAATTTTGGGCAAAAACGTCCATTTCGCCTACGGTAGACCCTACGCCATCTATCATGACGCTGCAACAAAAAGAAAGATTCGTCACTAAACTAGACATGTCTCCATTGATTGTCAGCTGCCCAGAGACGATGCTGGTTGGCCCAAAGAAGTCGATTTTGGCGATGGCGGCACATAAGGGCAGGTCCTCGGTGAGGTTGTTGTGCCGAAAGTCCAGCGTCATGCAGTCTATTCCGGACAGTTTGATCAGACACATGACGTCCTGCAGGCAATGACTGGGCAGTTGAGGAAGCTGTTGCAAACCTGTCTTTGAGGTGAGAAAGCCGAATAAAGCGATCCTCCGCTGCTGTTGTCACTCTGGGTTGTCCACTGCGATGCCGGTCTTCAACTGAGCCAGTGGCTTGGAACCAGTGCCAAAGTCGACTGATGGTACTCTGATGCACGTTTAGATGCCTGGCAACCTGACTTTGACTTTTGCCTGCATGCAATCGGCCAATAGCAATGTTCCTTAAATTTATCGAAAGAGACGCCATAAATGTCTGCTTGAAAATGAACTGAATTTTGTTTGTGTAGCGTTATCCTTTTATAGGGTTTCAGTTGCGTAGTCAGTGAATAGTGTTCACCCCAAATTTTGTTGCTTTCATGTGCGCGCAACATGAGCTGTGGTCAAAAATTGCGTCATAAACACTATTGACCACTGCGTTGTAACGATTACAAAAACGAACGCAATTCAGGTCAACACGTGCATTTGACACTGTAAAGAACATTTGAGGCTGGTTTTTATATACCCTAGCACCAAATTTTACTTACAAACTCATAAAAACGCGCCCTCGGATAGCTATGCGTTTCTTTTTTTGAACAGTATAGTAACCAAACTAACCAAACGCTGGTCTCTCGTTTCCAGGTTCAATTCACGGAATCATCATGCTCCGGTCTATCCAGCTGTAAATGGGTTTCTGCACTGGTATCTCACAGCAAAACTGCCAGGTTTGATTCATGGCATCGTTATGCTCCAGTCTATCCAGCTGCAACTGGGTACCTGACTTTGCTCTCGAGTTAGGGAAGGAAAAAGCAGTGAGGAAGGGAACTATAAGAAGGAAAGGAGCTATATTAAACAACGTGCAACAAATACTAACATCTTAACAATTAACACACAAATTAAAACTGAGAATCATTAAATTTTATATGTATTTTTCAATACTGTATAGTGTAAAAACATGAACAAACAACTGGAAAAATGAATTGAAGCCTAAGATGCAGATATACAGAGGAATGAGGCACATCTCATGGAAAGTGAAGAAAACATAGAGGTCCTAGAATACACAGGAATGAAAAAATAATTATCGAAGGAGATCAAAATTATACAGCTAAAATATCTTGGCTTATAAAAAGATATAACACCTTGCTGAAGACTAAAATGAATGGAAGAGTTGAATACAAACGTGCAAGAGGAAGACAGCGTCATAAGTTGGAAAATAACAACAAGAGATGGACAGGAAAGAGTCTATCAGTGTGCACCACCAAGACAAAAGACAGAAGATGTTGGAGATCCACTGTAGCTAGCCTTTGTTGTGGAGATGATAGCTGATGATGAATTTCTTGGTCTTTTTTTTTCCCTCCTCCTTGCTTCAAAGCCATACTACAGGACTACATTTCAGCCTACACACTGATTAATTATAATTCTGAATAATGTTCTTTACAATACGACCCCCTTTTTTTGCCTTCTTCTTCAGGAAATGTTTCTTAACATGCAAAAAAAAAAACACCAAACAAACAAAATAAAATTAAAATGAATGCAAAACATCACGTACATCCATCCATGTGTCAGAGACATCACAAGATAACATATATGCACTGCTTTCCAATATTTGTGGTTTCATACTTACATAGTAAATTATGTAAAAATATTGGCATCATTGTTTACATGCACAAATCAATATTTCTTGATTTTTCTCCTCTCTTATCTGTCACCCACACATAAACAATTTAACATTAAAGTACTTTTTTTTTCTTTCTTTTTGGGACAGCAACATAAGAACCTATCCTAAAAACTAATAGGACAGTATTGATTGAGAGCAGATATTAATGTCAAAAAGAGGCTTTCTCAAATCTGATGTCATGACGTTTTCAGTAAACTTTGCTTTGATAATGCTGAGTGACTTGTTTATGCAAATTTTATCACAAATTTATCAAACAGGGGCCATTTGAGCATCAGGCGAAAAATTTAAAGGAGGAACAAATGGAAATAGAATGACATTTCACACAAACATTCAAATGTTGTGATGAAATGTCCAAGTTAGAAAAAACAAGCAAGAACATAAATGATCAACATTCATTTTCCTTTGTACCCAAAATTTCTCTTGGAGAAATGTGTCCCATATCCAGAGCTTATACATCATCATCATTTTTATTTGCACTGCCCACAGAGCATGGAGCCATCACTGTAGCTGGTCCCCTTGATGTGAGGCCTGCACCAAACATTCACTTGCTCCTGCAGCGGTGGTTTCAACAGCAATTTATTTTATATGATGAGATTGCCAGCCCCATGCACATCCTCATATTAATCACCTTGTAGTCACCTGAAGCTGCAGTAGGCATTTTCTTTCTTTGACTATTCAGAGACCCCCATGAACTACATGGGGCAATATTAAACTTAAATTAAACTTAGCTATAAACCTAAACTGGCATGGAGGCACAACAAATCTAAAGAAAAACATGCATGAGTGAACCACTGGGGAATCAAGTCTAGCACTTGTTCTATGTATGTATGTGTTCATGCATGCGTGTGTGTGCGCACGTACCTACATAATAGTATGCTAGCATGTATGTGTGTGTATATGTATAAAAGAGATAATAATAATAAATAAAATATATAGGTACCTAGGAACAAGGAGCAAATATTAGTAATGTGAAGGCAAAGATGCTAGACAGCTATGTCATCACTGTCAACATTATCAGTCCTTTTTGTTCCGTGAGGAATAGAGGGCTGTAACTTGCCCACCACCAATTTCTACTTTAGACTTTTTCAGCTTTGTCCATGAGATCCCCACTACTTCGGCCTAATTGTGTTTATTCCCACAGTTCACAACGCTCAGCACTTTTACGAAGCATTTGCTACTTATTAGCACCAAATATACAGGTATATTGGAGAAAAGAAGCACATGTTAGTAACGTCAAGACATAGATGCTAGACAGCTGAAGTCATCCCTAGCAACATTATAATGAAGACCAAAGCTGTGGTATAAAATGTCTGTGTCACCAGCACGCTTCTATATGGCAGCGAGACATGGACAACCTATGCTAAGCTAGAAAGAAGGCTCAATATCTTCCATGTATGGTGTCTACGCTACATCCTTGGTATTTCTGGAAAGACAAGTGACAAATGTCAAGGTACTGTCACGTGCTGGCCTTCAAAGTACATATTCACTGCTTAAACTACGCTGATGTGGCCATATCTGCACACAGACAGTGGTTGCATCCCCAAAGATATTTTCTACGGACAACTGGTGGATGGCAAAAGAACAGCCGGGCGACTGCAGCTGAGGTTGACAGAAGTGTGCAAGAGAGACATGAAGGCACTGGACATAAATCCAACAACCTCAGAGAATGAAGCTATCGACCACACCAAGTAGCAATGTTCCCTATGGCACAACCTCAGATTGGGTGAAAAGAAGCTCTCCCAACAAGCAGAAGTGAAAAGAATACGCCAAAAGGAGCACCAGGAAAAAAAGCAACTGAGGGCTTTTACTTCATGGGTACATTCCCATAGTCAGTTATGACTGAAGGAGGCTACTACTACAACATTATCATTCCTTTTTGTTATATAAGAAATAGATGGCTGTAGCTGTTGTTTGCCACCAATTTCTACTTTAGGATGTCTGTTTCAGCTCTGCCCTTGAGATCCCCACTACCTTGGTTTCCTCTTCCATCATTCTTCTCTAGGCTCTCATTGGCTTCTCCACTCTTCTCTTTCCCTGTGGGTTCCAGTCAAAGGCATGTCTAGTTATATTGTTTGGATGTTTCTTCAGAATATGTCCTATCCATCTCCCCTTTCTCACTGTAACCTCTAGATGTATTGGTAACTATCTGGTTCTTTTACACACGTCTGTATTTGTTATAACATCTGACCATTTTATATACAGGTTGCAGTGGAGACATCTGTTGGTAATGTAGAGGATGCAGCAGAGACATTTGTTGGTAAATCTGGGATTTCGATGTGATATTCTTGGTAACAAAGAGAGGTTTCTGAGCCACTGAGCAAGACTTTATTTTACATTATGCAACTTGTGTAGAAGTAAAAGGTAAAGGTAGTCCCATAGCAGATACTGCCGTACTGGAGTGACGTGTCAGAGACTTCATTATACTAGGTCCAGCTTTATGAGGTGAAGTAGTCAGTTCCCATCCTCACTGCCTTTGCCTAATTTAACTATAGAGCAGAGTCAGCTACATATCAACAACTGGGTAGAATAGAGCAAGACGCTACCAGGTTACCCTAGGGACAACCGTGATCAAGGAAGAAAGCTACCCCACCTATCTTGGGGTGACATTTGACCAAAGGCTTACATGGAATAAGCATATTGAAAACGCAGAAGGAAAGGCCCGAAGACGACTAGGCATACTCAGAAAATTAGCAGGTACCAACTGGGGAGCAAATGAACGAAATCTAAAGAAGATTTATAATGGAGTAATAAGACCACACTTAGAGTTTAGCTCAGCAGCATGGTCATCAGCTGCTAACTCACATCTGCAGTCTTTGGACAAGGTGCAAAATCAAGCTCTCAGGCTCATTACAGGAGCCATGAAAACTACACCAATAACAGAGATGCAGAAGGTTGCTGGATACAGACATTGTCCCATAGAAGAGACACAAAAACCATGATCCAGATGGAAAAGTACAACAGTATGCCAATGCACCCAATGAAGGCAAGACAAGATGATCTGGCATTGGGACGTCTAAAGCGTAGCAGCTTTGTGCATCGGGGGGAAAAGACTTATAAGACAGCATCAAGAAGACCTATCCATGAAGACAACACCACTGAAGCCCACCCTATACCCTGTACCATGGGAGCAGGCCAGCAGTGCCCTCCAAATTAATACATCACTCAGTGGTCTCACAAGTGGATGTGAGTATAATGATCTGCAAAAACGAACTGCTACATTGAGTATGATCCAAGAAAGCTATCCCGATCAATCATGGATACATGCCTATACAGATGGATCAGCAACTAATGCTGTTAGGAATGGAGGTGCCGGCATCTTTATCTCATATCCTGACAACCACTATGAGACTAGGCACATTCCCACTGGTAAATTCTGTTCCAACTATACAGCTGAGGTTCAAGCTCTAGAGCAAGCTGCAAATATGATTTATAACACCAACTCTGACTGCCACCAGGTAGTCATCCTCACAGATGCACTGTCTGTCCTGCAAGCTCTCAAGGGTGGTAAACTCCCGCATCTGAGAAATGAACTACACAAGGTAGCTGCCAAAAAGAGAACCATACTTCAGTGGGTACCATCTCATTGTGGTGTACCCGGAAATGAAAAGGCAGATAAACTTGCAAAAAAGGGAGGAGAATGTGAACAAGAAGATAATGAAGTCACATACTTTGAGAAAAAGAGAGCTATCCAGACTATCAGAAGAGAACAGAACCAACCCAAAGACGACTATCACACTCTCGACCGGCAGGGACAGATAACTATTTTTCGACTCAGGACAGGGCATAACAAACTGAATAAACACATGCACAAGCTACGATTGTCTGCTTCACCACTGTGCACATGTGGATTAAACGAACAAACTGCTGGAGCATGTTCTACAGGACTGTCCTCTGTATGACCAGTTAAGAAAGATATACTGGCCCAATGACTCAACACTAAACTCAAAGCTATATGGAGTTAAAGAGGAACTTCAAACAACAGTCGAATTCATCATGAGAACTCGTCTGACGGTGTTAATCATTCAAAGATGCGATCGTGACAACTGTAATCAGACTTCAGGGCGAACAAACTTTATTTTCAAAGTGTTGAGAATTCGGCATGCAAGCTTGTCTGACATTCTGCCTTTCCTTTCTCTCATCTTTTATACTGGATTCATTTATTCTCACATGCATTTTACATATTAATGGGGCAGTTTCAAGCGTTTTGAACGTGAAAGGGCTAAGATGAAAGTGAAAAAAAATGTGCAGACAGCTAAGGACATTACAATGCAATGCAGGAATTCAGAATCGACGAGAAACTCATTCAACATATTATCAGGTCTTTCATTTTGGATAGTGTTTAAATCTTCAAGTCTTGGGGTCAACTTATACCCGAGTATATACAGTGCTTTATATTTTTACCACACAGATGCTACAAAAAAATTGCTAGATGGGGGGGTGGGGGGGGGGGGTGGGGGGGCGTTGAATGAATAACAGTCGGACGTCTTTTTTTAAGCCATTCAAATAAGTCGCCCACATCATTTGGGTTAGGATTAAGTTTAGGGTTAGGATTCCTAAACCTAACCCTTAGGCCTACCCTTTTTTTTAACTGTGTCTGTGAATTTTTTTTAAAGAACAAATGGTCCACTGTTGCTCATTTCAATATATTTTGTTTAATAGATATAATCATAAATAAACATTGTTTTGTAAAAATATATGGATGGCTCTTTCTTTTTTTTAATATTAATGAAGAAAAATATCCCGTTCGACAATGCCCTCCAGTATTGCGGCTCCCAAAGGTCATGAAGCTAGCCACCCCTGGCCTAGATAAAAGATTTTAGGCAGCTTGAGGCCTTCGACTTGAAATTTAAACGATGACATTGAAAGCCATAAAGACCTATATCCGGGGATACGTATGCGTAGTATGTTATTAACTAAAGCGCGTGTGCTCATTTTAGGGTAAGTTTAGTACCTGTACGAATATCGTTAAGGCTCATTCACCTCTCCTCTCGAATACAAGAAGTATCCACTAATATTTTAATCATCAGCGCCTCGCTCCAGCAAATTGAAATAATAAAATGAACAAATAAAGCAATAAGTTATAGCAAAACATATGGCTGATCAGCTAGTAGCCTAAATAAAAATAATATGATAAATTAGTTACTGACTTGGAGATAAATCCAACAACACTGGCCATTCATGGCAGACAAGCGGTAATACAGTGATAGGATCTGCACACAGCACCTCAGACATAACGGAGTGAGCTGTGCAGTGAGCGCTCGATAAACACAGTTTTCAATTCAAAAATTATGTTTTTCAAAGAACTTCAAGTTATGTACAAACATATTAACACAATTTAACTCCAAGTACATAAAAAAAGCTCATAAGGAATGTCCTTAAGCCTATTTACACAAGAAACAATACAGTATTTACCAATATAATTGTTTTCACGTCTGCTTAGTGCTAGCAGACCTTGTAGAGGTATGGCAGCTTGTGTACCCTGACAATCCCCAGAGCTATGCCAGTGGGAGATTTACTCCTGGTAGGTTCAACCAAGCTGGACTGGTCTGCGTGGGTAGGGGTCAGACAAAAGCTGGTCCTCCAGGTTGGGGGTTTTAGCTCAGGGCCGACACCCCTATGTAAAAAAAATCACACGTTACGGAAACAACAATAAATGGAAAAACTTTGCTGCGGGACGGACATCCGGAGTCTAAAACGGATGCCCCGACTGCAAAACACGATGCAAAGAATGAACCAGAGTTGGGACACTGTACGAAGGATGGCCGCCGACCGAGCAAAGTGGAATCAATTTGTTGTTGCCCTACAAGACGCCACCAGGCGTAATGGCCACTGACTGCTTTGACGGTCGGCGGCTAAGGATCAAAGAAGAAGAAAGAAGAATGTCATTGTCACTAAGCTGTAAAAGTTATATTTGTTCTCTTTCTAAATTGTATCAATTTTTCTAGATATCTTTGTTGACAACGTCCTTCTTTAACACACTCCATAATTGACTTGGGTGGTTTCCATTATTAGCAGCAGGTATCCTCATACTTTACTGTTTTCTTGGAATTAACACTTCTACAGCCAAATTGTATCATAATCCAGTGTTGTCGACTCGAGTCAATCGACTTAAGTCACCACAGCTGCTTGACTCGGGAACGACTTCAGATTTAGGCATTAGCGACTCGACTCGATTCGAGACTTGCCAAGTGTTTGGTGAATTGACTCGCCGTCCTCATTCATAATACACTCTCTATTAAGTAGAAACAAAATGCTTTTGTGTTAAGTGATATAACCCAATCAATACAAGAATTGCATTGTGCAAACACATTTTACATAATATTATCAGACATAATTGGACACTGTTACTGGACAAACGTCTTGAGATACAGCGGCCGTCAGAACAATAATATTCTTTGGCTATGTAAACATTATCATACTACCGGAGCAAAGAATAGTAACACTGTACCCTACCAGGCATGTCGTAAAAAGCGACTGAAGAGGGTTGGGCATATAGCTGTAAACAACAGTATGATGTGGGATATCTAAGAAATCAGGAAATAAGAGAAAAATTTTCAATCACAGTATCCAACAAATACCAAGTACTCCAACAGCTGGAAGATGAAGCAGATACGGAAGACCACTGGCAAAAAGTAAAACAGATATGGAATGAGACATATAAAGAAGTACTGAGAAAAAGAGAACGTCAGCACAAAGCATGGATAACAACAGAAACCATTAGTAAGATAGAAGACAGGAAAAACAAGAAAGCAAATTTAAACAGAAGCAAAACCAGAAGCTCCAAAGCCAAGGCTCATGAAGTGTACATAGAAGCAAACAAAGAAGTAAGAAGAAACATCAAAAGAGACAAGATGAAATATATTGATGATTTGGCAAGGGAAGCAGAGGAAGCTGCAGCCAAAGGAAATATGAGGGACCTGTACAACAACACAAAGAAGCTGACAGGGAAATATAAGCAAGCAAATGGCCTCATAAAAGATAAGAATGGAAAATTGCTTAGTAATATACAAGAACAAATGAAGAGATGGACAGAACATTTTGAGGAACTTCTCAATAGACCATCTCCAACTAATCCTCCAGACATCCAGCCAGAAGAAGAGGAGCTACAAATCAGCTGTGAACGACCAAGTAGAGAAGAAATAAAGAAAGCCATAAAGCTTCTGAAAGATGGAAAAGCAGCTGGTCAAGATTGCATTCCAGCAGAGGCCATCAAAACAGATATTGATACCTCTACAGAGATATTATACAAACTACTTGGCAAAGTCTGGGAGAGAGAGGAAATACCAGCAGAATGGAAGGAAGGTTATCTGGTCAAGCTGCCTAAGAAGGGAAATTTATAAGAGTGCACAAATTATAGAGGAATAATGTTACTATCAGTGCCAGGAAAAGTATTAAACAGAATCATCCTTGAGAGATTAAAAGAGTCCATTGACAAGCAACTGAGAGATGAACAAGCAGGTTTTCGACAAAACAGATCCTGTACAGACCAGATAGCGACATTGAAAATAATAGTTGAACAAAGTCTGGAATGGAATTCACCGCTATACATCGGATTCGTGGAGTATGAAAAGGCATTTGACAGTGTAGACAGAGAATCGCTTTGGAAATTGATGAGGCATTATGGAGTTCCCATGAAGATCATTAACTTAATAAAGAAGACCTATGAAGACATGACATGCAGAGTTCTTCATGAAGGACAACTTACAGAACCGTTTAGGATTAGAACAGGAGTGAGACAGGGATGCCTCTTGTCTCCATTTCTTTTCTTACTAGCAATAGATTGGGTTATGAAAACATCGACATCACACAACAGAAATGGAATCCAGTGGAATCTGACTAAGCTTGATGATCTGGATTTTGCAGATGACTTGGCTCTTCTGTCCCATAACCATAATCAGATGCAAGAGAAAATGAAAATTCTCGATGAGAGGTCACAACATGTGGGCCTGAAAATACACAGGGAAAAGACAAAGATTATGAGAATAAATGCAAGAAATGATAACAAGGTTGAACTTGAAGAAACACCAATAAAAGATGTAGAATCGTACACATATCTTGGAAGTAATATAGACAAAGTTGGAGGGACAGACAGTGATATCAAAATAAGAATACAAAAAGCAAGAGGAGCTTTCATTGCATTGGGAAACATATGAAGAACAAGAGAAATCAAGTCCAACACATAAATAAGAATCTTCAACTCAAATGTGAAGTCAGTCCTATTGTATGGCTCTGAGACATGGAGAACAACAAAAACAACAACCAAACAGCTACAGACTTTTATAAATGGGTGCTTGCGTAGAATAGAAGGACTGAAATGGTATGACAAAGTCACAAATGTGGAATTGATGACAAGAACCAGACAAGTGCCAGTGGAACAAGAGTTGGGAAGAAGACGCTGGCGATGGATAGGACACACATCGAGGAAACCTGTTGATAGCATTACAAGGCAGTCCTTGTTCTGGAATCCACAGGGAAAGAGAGGCAGAGGTAGATCAAAAAACACATGTAGAAGAGAACTGAAAACAGAGGTGAAAATGATGAGGAAAACATGGAAAGAACTTGAGCAGATGGCACAGGACAGGAAGACTTGGCATGTGTTTGTTGAAGGCCTATGCTCCTTGGGGAGCTAAAGGGTATTGATTGGGGGGAAATATACAGCACGCATTTATTAGCGGGGAAAAACTAGAGCGTGTGTTCTTAACCTGTAAATTCGATAAAGATTTAATGCTGATCAAGTGATTTATTCCATTGTAGGCTTGGGGGGGGGGGGTATGCTTGAGAAGATAACATTTCTACATTATAATACTAAAAAAATAACTTTCGTTAAAAGTCAGTTAAAAAAATAGTAAAAGTACTAGAATATATATATATATACTTGTACAAGGTAAATATATTTCACTATTATTTGTAGTGATGGATGTGCTTGTTCTATGAAGTGCTATTGTGGTTATAAACATTTTTAGATCTAAATTGAGGTACGACTTAGGACCCGATTTGCGACTCCACTTGTAGCCAGTGTTAGGGACTTGCGACCTGACTTAAGACTTGTATTAAGAGACTTGAACCTCATAGGGAAAGACTTGACTACAACTCCGGCATAATCAGCATGTCATTTTTTTTAAAGTATCCCTTTCTACCCTTGATGGGTTATAATTAGGACATATGGTGTACTAATTTGAGTAAATAAAGTCAGGTTTCCAATACCCAAATATAGTATCTTTTTCCCCCCTCCACTCAGTCCAAATAGAGTAAATCATAACTAAATTTGTATGAATGTTCTTGTGTGGGACCTCCCTCTTCCAAGAAACAAACAAACAGTAAAAAAACAAACAAAAAACAATAAACAAACTAAAATGAAGTCTCTCATAACTACCCTGTTGTTAACAAGGTGAAATGGGGTAAGAAAGCCCAGTGGGTGTCTGAGATTACATCAAATCCACCAATTATCCACCATCAGCCATACAAGCATCCCATCAGACTACCCCTTTTCCTGACACCATCTTTGATTCTTATATATTAATTTTAGTTCTTGTTATAAACTGTTTTACTATATTGTGCAGTTCTCTAGGTCTATCTATTCTCAACACCTGTTCCACAGTTATTGATGAATTGCATGCCTGTAAATAATCTAATATTGGTTTTCTCTGTTGTTCATACCTCCTACATTTTAACAGGAAATGCTCAATATTATTTTGTTCTAGGCACTCTCACAGTATGGTTCTTCTATTCTAAAATAGCCCTCTCCTAGTTGCAGTCTAGGAAGTTTCTTATTGCTAGGAATTTTTAGTTCTCTAGCTCCCTGACACGTTCTTGCTGGAGCCTTGAACAACTTATATACATGTCTGCCCTTCAGACTTCCATCACACTCTACTGTCCATTCCTCAGTTATTATTCCTTTAATTAAGCTTTACATCGAAGCAATATTATTGTATGGAAGTGAATCCTGGCCAATGTACAAAACAAAAATCCTAAACTCATAGGAGGCAACAGATATGTTGTTTCTGAAGAGAATATTTAAAATTGCATGGACATATATATTTTAAAAAATTGAAGAATGTATTAGAAGTGCTCGCGAACAAAGAGATGTAATAACAAATATAAGGAGGAGACACTCAACCTTCATTGGACATGCGATGAGAAGAGGAGCACTCAAAAACACATTAACTTTACTAGAAAAATAGAGGGAAACAGAAAATATTTGATATCGTGACATGAAAAAATATCAACAAAACTAATGGAGTGCTTAGAAAATCAAGATATGTGGAGGAAATGGCTTGACATCCGAGTTGATTTGTTCTGACTTAAGAGACAATGTACAGAAGTGGAATGACAGATGTTTTCCTTTCATATTCTAATTTATAAGTTGAAATTTTGCCAGATGCTGTATTCTGATAATGAAAATAGGTAGAATGCATAATTATTTTTTAAAAATTGACAGTGACAGAATGAAAGCTATTTTCCTAATCTCAGAACTGCTACGGGGCAGATTTGCTGTAACACCAACTATATGACTAAAGCTGCCTAACTGAAAATAAACACATATAGCATTTGATGCCACTTCGCAAATCGGTGACTGGGCATATTATTTGGCCACGGGGACACTATATATCCTATTTATAACCCGTCAGAGGTTGAACGGGATATTTTTTAATCATCAATCAAAAATCACATACAGCATTTCAAATGTGACGGATTCTGTTTGCCACTTCTTCGCAGTGACCATTCTATATTGCGCAACTCCAAAATTGTGAGTGTCTGAGTGGCAACCCTGATCTGGACCCCCGAA
Organism: Oreohelix idahoensis; assembly: GCA_024509875.1. Taxonomy (NCBI): domain Eukaryota; kingdom Metazoa; phylum Mollusca; class Gastropoda; order Stylommatophora; family Oreohelicidae; genus Oreohelix; species Oreohelix idahoensis. The sequence goes on from JAMPIV010002915.1 coordinate 113,989, forward strand.
CACACACAAAAGTGTAATTAGGTCAAACTATCATACAAAGTAAAACCCACGACAAAAAAATAGCTTCAAGAGATAAGATGTAATCAGTAACATGCTTTTTTTTCTAAAATGTTTTCAGAGTGGGTGAACAGACGTGATGATAACAATTCTCAATTAAACGTTATGAAGAAAACGGGAACACTGTGAAAACTGTAATAACTTGATATAAAGTCGATGCTGTAGTTAACTCTCTGTATTTTATATTAACATGACGAAAACTAATGACACTGACAACACTGAATGTACTAATGAATGTACGAAAGTACTAATTTGCCATGTACTGTTGTGTGCCTAACGTACTGCTCTATGTCTGCGCATCTATTGAATGGGGGGGGAGACAGAAATTTGCTACTTACTGGAATAAAATGCTATAGAAATTACACGAACCCATTTGTTGAAGTGAAGAAAATAATGTTCTTGATACGTTCTAAAACTAAATATATATATACATGTATGTGTGTGTATATATATATATTATATATATATATATATATATATATATATATATATATATATATAATATTGGCGGTGCACAGACCGTTGTGCAGGCACATTTACGTCGATCGCAGGAGTGTTGATGCGCTGATTTCATTGAAGCTATTTATCTTTTTTTTTCTGTGTTACATTACTAATCCTTGCATACAGAAGAGAGTCATGGACAATATCTAAACAAATAGGGAAAAGACTAGAGGCCACAGAAGTGTGGTTTTACAGAAGAATGTTAAAATGACCATGGACAGCTAAACAGTACCGGTACGGTAATGTGGATGTCATGAAAGTGGCCAGTGCACAATGAAAGCTTATTCCTAATGTTAGAAGAAAGCAATCCACTTTCTTTGGGCATGCTAAGAGAAGAAGAAAGCTGGAATATAACGTGGCAACAGGACACATTGAGGGAAAAAGATATACAGGACGACAAATAGAGAAGATACTGGGCCATCTGACATCCTGGCATGGAAAGAAATCAACAATACAATTGATAAGTAGAACTGGAGACAGGAAGTTGTGGAGAGACATGATCTCCTATGTCACCAGGCATGGCACTTGAAGAAGACGATCTATGAGCAGGCAACTGGTCATCTTGATCCGTGTAGTTCCCGGGAGTCTCTGGTGAGACAGAAAAGAACAAGCCTACTGCTACCTCAACAATGTTGTATCAGGCGACTAACATGAGATTGTGTACGGGGCTAGCAGCCTCATCATATAAAACAAATAGCTACATAAACCACCATTTGCAAGAGTATATAAATGCTCGGTGCGGGCTTCCTGCAATAGGATCAACTACAGTTGTGACCTCATGCTCCACGAGGAGCGAAAAGAGAAGATGAACTGGTCATCATGATTTTCTAGAGCCATAGGGATGTTCAAAGTAGGTGTCGCCAAGTAGAGTTACTCCAAAACTGCCTTATTTATTAGGAAACCATGAGTGATTCTCAGACCTGTGTTTTAAAATGCTTCCTCTGCGTATTTGTTTCTGGGGGTCTTCGGACAACCTGATCGTTGTCAAGTCTAAAAGAGTCTCTTGCCTTGAAGGTACACTCTGAAGGTCCATTCGTGCCAACCTCTTGAAGTTATCTTCCCACTTTTGCTCGTTTGCCTTCGACCTTTCCCTCGGTTAAGGCTTTCAATAAAGTGTTACATCTTGTTCTTTCTTCTTCTTCTTTGATCCTTAGCCGCCGACCGTCAAAGCAGTCAGTGGCCATCACGCCTAGTGGCGTCTTCTAGGGCAACAACAAATTGATTCCACATTGCTCGGTCGGTGGCCATCCTTCGTACAGTGCCCCAACTCGGGTTCATGCTTGCATCTCAGCCTCCACAGTCCTCCGCCAGGTTGTTTTTGGTCGGCCTCTCTTTCGTTTTCCTTCAGGGGTCCAAAGCATAGCTGTTCTTGTGATGGCATCGGGGTCTCTTACATCTTGTTATATATCCAAAATGTTGTATCTAGCATTTATCTGGTTTATTAATTCTGTTTTCATTCATAACTTTTCTAGAACCTCTTAATGTTCTTGTCTTTCCATGAGATGTGCCCTATTCTCATACATGCCCACATTTCAAGGGCCCCAGTTCTGTCTTCTGCTTCATGTTTCTGCGCCATACAGTAATGAATGAGTTCTTCAATCAGTTTACAGGTTGAGGTTGCCAGACTGTCAACCGTTTCTGTTAGTACACGAAGCACATATACTTTTTTGGACTTTATGCTATTATTCTCTGAAGAAGCAAAGAAAGAATAGGCCTATTGCATCCTCGTCTAGGAAAATCTCCAGGATTGGAACCTGGAATGTTCGCACTCTATGTGAACAAGGGAAAACTGCACAGCTAGCAGCAGAAATGCTAAATTACAGGATTGATATCCTGGGTCTCTGTGAGACACGGTGAAAGGGCATAGAGAGGAGGAGATTGATCACAGGAGAAATGGTGTTGTCCTCGGGACATGAGGAGGAGAGAGCCCACCGCAGCGAAGGGGTGGCTCTAATGCTGTCTAGGGAAGCACAGAAGGCACTTATATAATGGGAAGCAATGAGACCCCGAATTATAACAGCAAGATTTAAATCAGCCAAAAACAATATAAATATAAACATCATCCAATGTTATGCACCAACAAATTATAAAGAAGAATCTGAGAAAGAACACTTTTACACCAGACTACAAAATGTCTTGGACAAAAAGAAAGGACATCACAGTTTTGATGGGGGGACCTAAACGCGAAAATAGGAACAGACAACACCGGCTTTGAAGAATGTGGAATTGATGACAAGAACCAGACAAGTGCCAGTGGAACAAGAGTTGAGAAGAAGACGCTGGCGATGGATAGGACACACATCGAGGAAACCTGTTGATAGCATTACAAGGCAGCCTTTGTTCTGGAATCCACAGGGAAAGAGAGGCAGAGGTAGACCAAAAACACATGGAAAAGAGAACTTTATACAGAGGTGAAAATGATGAGGAAAACATGGAAAGAACTTGAGCGGATGGCACATGACAGGAAGACTTGGCATGTGTTTGTTGAAGGCCTATGCTCCTTGGGGAGCTAAAGGGTATCGATCCTCGGGTATGTCATTCAAATTGTGCATGAGGCTGGCAACCTCATCATATAAAACAAATTGTCACTGGCGTTGGCTATTGCACGCCACATCAGAGAAGTAATAAGGTTGACTGGTGCTGGTAGCGCGGCACTAGTGTAGACTGTAGTTATGTGTGTTTGGCAGATGACGTGTGAATGTTTTGCTTAGTAACTTGAGGATTATGTTGTTTACCCCTTAAATGCGAAGGCTATGTACCGGATCGTGTTCCAAGTGGAACCTTTATAAAAGTGTTGCTAATCATTAGCATGAATGTGTACTGGTAGTACTTGAAATGTTCATGAAGTATATTAATGCCTGCTGGAAGTATAATGTCATATTGTGAATCCGTGGCGTAATATAAATGTGGAGGAATACCATTAGGACTTGGTACTCAATATTATTATTATTATGTTGGCGATTCGGAAAGCCTTTATATGGTTGATGTGGCAAGTTGTATGAACCCGTGGTAACAATCAATTATACCCTAGACAACTTAAAGACAGCGAGCTGGACTGAACTATATAATTTACAATGCCACAGATATGGGAGGCTCCGTCCGTTGTTCGGCGTGGTCTTATGCTTTGAACATTACTTCTGCAGAAACTATTACATAAATATATAATGCCACATAATCTAGATGATGGAGCTGCGTAATGGTTTATCTGGTAGGTCGAAAATCGTTGTATTCGCTACACTCTGCGATGGCTTTTTGGAAGGCCATGCCCTGGCCTTGGACCGTTATTGATGACTGACATATTACACAACTAAGTCGTGCATGCTAATTCAAGACTCCAGATGCATTACCAATCTCACGATTATCGTTATTAAATGAAGCGGGATCATGTACTTTGCACGTTATTTGCATCACTTCGCTGCCAGGATACCGTGAAACGTGACGAACAGTATGGATCCGGCAACGTACTTTTTTTCTCGGAGTTACAGTAATCTCATCTCTTAACGTTTCCAGAAGAAATATCTGTCATGGATATTTTAAATCGACACCTTCTTTGTTACATTGCGTTTAAAACGAAGATGACTGTCCTCTGACGTTATCGAATCAAGTCTTCGTTTCCTTCAACTGAAATAATATCTCAGTCGTGGAATTAGATCGGAGGAATAGATTTACTGACTTCACGTGGGTTCGCCTTTTATCAGACTCTGGACACGTACGATTTATTCAAACTCTGACTGTACAGTATATTTTACAATGGCGTTTCAAAATTTCGAGGACATGGTATTTACAGGGATACGTTAAACATCCTGTATCTTATGATGATGCATTGGAGCTGCAGCGAGGATTGGCTGTTCGTGCTTTATTAAGATAAGTGCATGCATGTTGTGCAATGTTTTGGTTTTTGGTCTTACAACTGTCGGGCATATCTCATTTCTTTTTATCTTTCGTGTTTCTTATCTGTTTTTCTCGTGGGTGGCTGGCGGGAACGATTTTTGAATCTTATCGTCAGATATATTCAAGGGTCGTCGTTCTGTAGGGCGTGATTATAATAGTCTCTTTCAGGGATTCAGTATTTAGTGCTGTCGAATATTTCGCTCTGACTGAGATTATTATTTTCTTATTCGTTAGCCGTGTTGTTCAGTATCACCGTGGTTTGCAAATTCTGTTTCGTTTAGTATGATTAGGTTCGTTGTGCTTCATTCTCCTCTGAATATCTTTTTTTAATATTTACATTTGTTATTTGTAAGTACGTTTCGTCCAGTTTTGTCTATCTGCAGGGGAAACACTTGTTTCATTTTATTGCTGTTACGTAGTGCTATTTACACATTGTCTTTTCCTTATTTGTTTCCACTTCTGTATCTAGCTTTTTGTTTGTTCTCGTACTGTGAAATTCATTTATTCAGGCATCTTCTTCTTCTTTGATCCTTAGCCGCCGACCGTCAAAGCAGTCAGTGGCCATCACGCCTAGTGGCGTCTTGTAGGGCAACAACAAATTGATTCCACTTTGCACGGTCGGTGGCCATCCTTCGTACAGTGCCCCAACTCTGGTTCATTCTTTGCATCTCAGCCTCCACAGTCCTCCGCCAGGTTGTTTTTGGTCGGCCTCTTTTTCGTTTTCCTTCAGGGGTCCAAAGCATAGCTGTTCTTGTGATGGCATCGGGGTCTCTTCTGAGGACATGACCAACCCAGTTCCAGCGTCTGCCAGCTATGATGGTGTGCATGTCCTCTTGCTTGCTACGAGTAAGCAGATCTTGGTTAGTGATGGTATTCGGCCAAAAGATTCGGTGAATTTTTCTTAGGCATGTTGTGTGAAAAGAGGACAATTTCGACATTTCCTTCTCTGTAACTCTCCAGCATTCCGCACCATAGAGAAGCACAGAAAGCACACAGCTCTGATATAATCTTAATTTTGTGCTTGTGCTGTATTGGGAGGACTTCCAGATGTTGTTTAGGCTAAAGAAGGCTGTTCTTGCCTTATTCATTCTGATGTTGATTTCTTTGCCTGCCCCGCCGTCTGGTGTTACTATGCTTCCTAGGTATGTGAAGGTATCTGTCTGTACCAATTGCTTATTCCTTACTGATATGGGCTCAGGGTTGCTCACATTGAGCGTCATGACCTCAGACTTCTTTAAATTGATGTTCAAGCCCACCTGCTGGCTAAACTTATTAAGTCTATCCGTTTTTTCCTGGATGTGTTGATGTGAATGTGCTAGTAGTGCAATGTCATCTGCATATTCCAGATCTTCCAATGTAGAAAATGTTGTCCATCTTATTCCTCTTGGACTGCCCTCTGTTGTCTGGCGCATCTATTCAGGCATACATTAGATATTATCGTATATTGAGTCTACTTTCATGATATTTAATTGTACATTGAGTGATTCCAGCCTTGCGAAAGATTTATTGCGTAAGTACCCATTAGTGGTACAACTAATTCAGGTCACTTACGACTAAGTAATAGACAGATTTCTAATTGGTTATATATTACAAATTCTTATTGTTATATGATGGCTGACTTTGTAAAAATTAAGACACAAATTGTGCAACTTGGCAAGGATCTTGGGTTCTCAGACGATGCTCTTATCGCATATATAAATACTGAGATAGAAATTGTAAAAGAAAGAGAAAAGGAAGAAACAGAGAAGAGACAAGAAAGAAGGCAGAAAGAGAAAAGGAAGAACAAAATAGAAACGAAAGAATTCGTTTAGCAGAAATTGCTGCTGACCAGGCAAAATTTGAGAGTGAAAAAGCAATTGAGATAGAGAGATTACGTTTACAAATCCAAGTAACTAAGGAATCTGATAGTGGTGGATCATCAGGTAAGGGTACTACCCCTCATGTTAAGTTACATTTACCTATTTTCACACCACCTCACGACGACATAGGATTCTACCTGGAAAGATTTGAGGCACGAGCATCCACTTTAAACATTCAGAAGAGTTTATGGTCAGATAAATTTATGGAACTTTTGTCTGGTGATGCTTTACGCATTTACCTTGAAATAGATAATGATAAAAGACAGGTTTATGATGAGGTGAAGAAAGTATTTTTGCGAAAATATGGTTTAGAGACGAAGAAGGTTACAGACACAAATTTAAATCAGTGTTACCAATTGAAGGTAAAGATTTTGTATCCGCAGTGAAAATATGTTTCAATAGATGGATCAGTCAGTTTAACATTACAAAGTCTTTTGATAACTTATTTGACCTCATATTAAGAGACAAAATCTTGTCTTCTTGTAACTCTGCAATCGTCGCTTTCATCCAGGAGCGTAAAACAATGAATGTAATTGAGTTGGGAAGGTTAGGTCAACAGTTCTGTGTCGCACATCCTAACTTATCTTTGAATAGGTCAAAAGTAATGGATCATTTACCTGCTTGTGCAGTGACTCATGTACACGATAGGTCACGCACTCGTAGCATGGACAGACGATATCAGGAAGATAATCCTAATTCGTTCCGTGGTCGCTATAATTTTCAGAATAATCGTTCTCCCTCACGTAACTTCAATCACCAAAGTAAAGATACTTGGCGGCGCAGTAACCATAATACATGATAATTCATATAACGATTACAATTTCTCACCATCTTTTCGTGGTAATCAAGATTTCAGGGGCAAAAGGGGTTACCTTTTCACTGACCAAATCTCGGATCGGCGAAGATCTCAATTGTCTAGAAGTCAAAGCCGCGTACGCTCACATGCAAATGCTTGCCAAACTGATGATGTTATTGTCAGTAATTATAATAATGAGACAAACAATCATGCTAACGCGTGTTGTGTTGATCTGGAGAATAGTGCTAATTGTTCAGAATGCATGACTTTGTATCAGCCTGGCGCCACATCTCGATTACGATGTGGACATGCTTTACCAGTGCTGGCAGCACATGATGGCATTGGTTTGCTGACGTTTCACATGGGATTTCTTTTTGACAGGCCTGTTTTGGTCTTACGAGACACGGGTTGTACCACCATAGGACTGAAGAAATCTTTAATTCATCCTTCGTGCTTCACGGGTACATCAGTCCAGTGCGTTATTTTCGGTAGCACTATAGAGTGTTATCCTTTGGCGGGATGTGTTGATTGACACTCCGTTCTTATCGGGCAAGGTCAGAGTTTGTGCTCTTGATCAGCCCTGCTGTGAATTGATTTTGGGTAACATAAATGGTATCAAAGATTGCTCTCATCAGGATATACATACATGGGAGATTGCACATCCTTCGTTGTCCAATGTAGTTACTACCAAAGCACAACAGGCTACAGAAACAAATGAATTCAATTATGTACACAATGCACTCGTTATTCCTCGGGACCATGACATTAACCGAACAGTCGATATTAAACATCAGGAAGAGGCTTCGTTGGGACTCTTGGTTACGAGTGCCACTGCTAATACTTTTAAACAGGTTCATGCGATCCCAAAGAATGAGTCTGAGATTTCCAATTTACACCGTAAAGTAGACAAGTTATTAGACATAGTTCGGGAGACCACAGTGTTGTCTTACAGTATCAGTAACAGTGTTGCTTCACGACATGTCGGCAACGCCAAAGGTTTTGTCAACCTGTCAAAACATAATGACAAAGTGGAAGGGTCCTTTCCTGGAAAGTACAACTTTTCTCGTCATCATTCTCCAACAAGTAGTTTTTCTCCAAAGTAAAAAGACTTACTTACTTAGTCGTTCCATTTCTACCGTGAGGTGTAGAGATTTGGAAGAGAGAGCGCCAGACTATCCTATCGGCTGTCTTCCTCCTGGATGGTTCCATTCTAGTCCTCGGTCCTTCAGAGATTGTCTAATGTTGTCCTCCCAGCGGACTCTGGTCGTCCTGGGGGTCTGGATCCCTGCCTCTTTGTTTCCCATGCTTGTCGTGGTAGCCGATCTTCTCCCATTCTGCAGACATGGCCAAACCATCTTAGTTGGGACTGTTCTACTCGGGTCTGCAGGGGGTGGGATTTTAGGCCTTGACGTATCGTCTGGTTGCGGACCATGTCTCTTCTTGTTACTTCAACCACCTTCCTCAGATACCTCATTTCTGAGGTTTGGGTCTGGCTTTTGTGGGTTGTAGTCATTGCCCATGACTCTCATCCATATGTCAAGACTGGGACATAGGTGGAACAGTATACAGCCATCTTCGTTTTCTTACCAACCTCTCTCTTGCTGAGGAATCCTCGATTTATGGCCTGAAAAAGTCTCCCAGCTGCTGCTTTTCGAGTGGCCAACTCTTTTTTGATGCCTCCCTTTCGGTCTATAATAGCTCCGAGGTATTTAAAGTGCTCCAGGACCTGTTCTCCCAGCTTAATCTGATGTCTTCTTTCTTCTCGTGATATCACCATGGATTTTGCTTTAGAGCTGCTTATGACCATCCCTGTCTTCTCCAGCTCTTCCTTCCAGACTTCCAGGTTGGATTGGAGATGTGCCTCTGATTTAGCAATCAGGGCAACATCATCAGCAAATGCCAGCTCCAAAATACAGACCTGTCTCATCTTCCAGTACCCCACTGAATACTTACTTGTTCTCTCCTTACATGCCTTGATGACATCGTCCATGAGGAGTATGAAAAGATAAGGTGACAGGATATCACCTTGTCTTACGCCAGTGATGGTCCTGAACTCTTCTGACTTATGGTTTGCTGTCCTCACATAATTTCTGCAAGACTTGTAGAAGCTCTGTATAGCATGAATCAGAGGTGCTGGAATGTTCTTCCTTGCCAAACAGTCCCAAAGTTTGCTCCTGTGGACCCTGTCAAACGCCTTTTCCATATCTATGAAACAAAGATGGATCTCACTCTTATACTCAAGGGCCTTTTCACTCAGCTGTCTGGGTGTGAAGATTAGGTCTTGAGTACTTCGGTTTGCTCGGAATCCGCACTGGACCTCATCCAATTGTTGCTCAGCTAGGCGACGGAGTCTCTGCTCTAGGATTCTAGAGTAGATTTTACCAGGGACACTGAGAAGGGATATGCCTCTATGGTTTCCACATTGTCGATTGTCACCCTTTTTGAAAATTGGTGTTATGATGGCAATCTCCTAACCTTTGGTATGGTCTTGTTGCAACACGCTGCCTGTAGGACCCTTTAGTTAGAGTAATAGGTCGCCTGATGCTCCCATGTACTTAACCATTTCTGGTGTTATACCATCATGTCCTGCTGCTTTTCCCATCTTGATTTTCTTCAGTTCTTTCATCTTTATGTCATCTTCACCATCATTGGTTTTCTCTTCTGTGCTAGTGGTTATCATTTCTGATGCTTCACCATGCTCACCATCCAGGAGTTCTGAGAAATATTCTTTCCATTACTTCCTTCGGGGCAGTAAGCAATTTGCCTTGCTTGTCCTTATAAATTTGAGAGGGCATTGTTTTTCCTTCCTCTTGTTCTTTAGGGTCTTATAGAACAATTTCTGGTTTTCTTGTGCATCTTTTTCAAGCTTTTCTCCAAATTCTTCCCAGGACTTCTGTTTTGCTGCTAGCACCTTGTTCTTTGCTTCTGTTCTGAGTGTCACATATTCTCTATTTGTCCTGCTGTGTTTTTAGCTCCTAAGTATTGTTTCCATGCCATTTCTTCTCTTATTCTCTCTTTGACTTCCTCTGTCCACCAAGGTGTCCTCTTTCTCTTGTTCCCAAGTCGGACTTCACCACATGCTTCTGCAGCAGCTGTCTTTATGATGTCCTTGAATTTAAGCCAGAGGGTTTCCAAGTCATCAGGTTGTTCTTCTGTGTTGCTCACCGCTGCAGCAGTAAGCCCCTGATATCTGGTCTTAATTTCTTGCTCTCTCAGCTTGTAGGTCTTAATGCTCATTTCTCCCATTCGTTTACTTAGTTTCTTGCGTGATGTTGGGCAGTTCCTAGGCTGAGCAACTCTTTCAGTTGTTCTTTTGATTGTAAGCAGGTAGTGATCACTTCCAATCTCTGGCCCCCTCCAGACTCTAGCATCCCGGACATATTTGAATGAGCTCCTCCTAACAATGGCATAGTCGATCGCTGACTTCTCATTCTTTGTTGGTTCATATCTAGTGTATGCATGTATGAGTACAAAGACTTTTATGAGAATTATGCCTGGCGACGACATGCTAGTAGGATGGATTTGATAGATAGTTGTCTGTCTTCTTCTTCTTCTTTGATCCTTAGCCGCCGACCGTCAAAGCAGTCAGTGGCCATAACGCCTAGTGGCGTCTTGTAGGGCAACAACAAATTGATTCCACTTTGCTCGGTCGGTGGCCATCCTTCGTACAGTGCCCCAACTCTGGTTCATTCTTTGCATCTCAGCCTCCACAGTCCTCCGCCAGGTTGTTTTTGGTCGGCCTCTTTTCGTTTTCCTTCAGGGGTCCAAAGCATAGCTGTTCTTGTGATGGCATCGGGGTCTCTTCTGAGGACATGACCAACCCAGTTCCAGCGTCTGCCAGCTATGATGGTGTGCATGTCCTCTTGCTTGCTACGAGTAAGCAGATCTTGGTTAGTGATGGTATTCGGCCAAAAGATTCGGTGAATTTTTCTTAGGCATGTTGTGTGAAAAGAGGACAATTTCGACATTTCCTTCTCTGTAACTCTCCAGCATTCCGCACCATAGAGAAGCACAGAAAGCACACAGCTCTGATATAATCTTAATTTTGTGCTTGTGCTGTATTGGGAGGACTTCCAGATGTTGTTTAGGCTAAAGAAGGCTGTTCTTGCCTTATTCATTCTAATGTTGATGTCTTTGCCTGCCCCGCCGTCTGGTGTTACTATGCTTCCTAGGTATGTGAAGGTATCTGTCTGTACCAATTGCTTATTCCTTACCGATATGGGCTCAGGGTTGCTCACATTGAGCGTCATGACCTCAGACTTCTTTAAATTGATGTTCAAGCCCACCTGCTGGCTAAACTTATTAAGTCTATCCGTTTTTTCCTGGATGTGTTGATGTGAATGTGCTAGTAGTGCAATGTCATCTGCATATTCCAGATCTTCCAATGTAGAAAATGTTGTCCATCTTATTCCTCTTGGACTGCCCTCTGTTGTCTGGCGCATCACCCAGTCTATGACTGTTAAAAATAGAGTGGTTGATAAGGGGCATCCCTGTCGTACTCCTGTCTTCGCCTCAAAGGTTAGGTTGCTCTGCCCAACACTGCACGTAAAGTTTGCATAGAGGCTTTTTATGATTGACACTATGCAGCTTGGAATTCCATAAGCCCTCAGTATTTTCCATAAACTGTCCCTATGTATGCTGTCAAAAGCCTTTTCAAAATCAACGAAATTAATGTAAAGCTGTCTTTGCCATTCTGAGCACTGCTCTATAACTCTGCATTTAAGTTATCGTGGCCCGGAGCTTTGCCGTTCTTTAACCCTTTGATTGCTGTGATGATTTCTTCTTTTCGTGGAATGTCTGTATTCACATCTAGATCGTTTTCAGCCTCGGGAACATTCAATTGTGTCTCTGGTGGTTCCTTGTTCAGAGTTACTCTGAAGTGCTCTGCCCATCTTGTTTCTTGTCCCTCTGCTGTCGTGATGAGATTACCTTGCTTATCTCTTACTAATGTAATATTGTTTGCACCTCGTTTTCCACTGATGAATTTAGTTATTTTGTATACTGTGCTTTGTTCATTTCTCAGTGCTGCCTCCTCTGCCTGTCTTGCAAGATCGTCTAGGAAATTCCTTTTGTTGGCTCGGGTTTGGCGTTTAACTTCCTTGTCCAGCTGACTGTACTGTTCGCTATATAGTTGCTTTAACCTGGGGGACTTCGCTTTTGTTTTCTTTCTTTTCATTTCCTTTCTCATCGTTATGGTGTTTAAAGTTTTTGGTGTTATCCAGTCTTGCTTCTTCCTTTCCTGGAATCCCAAGCATGATTTGCTGCTTTCTTTGTATATTGTTGAATTGGTGTTGAAATTCTGGTCTATATCATCAGTCAATGTCTTTTCCTGACTTTTGGCAAATTGATATCGTTTCTTTATGTCGGCCGTAAAAGCTTTTCTGGTAAGGGAGTCCTTCAATTTGCTGATGTCAAACCTTTTCTGTGTAGTTACAGTTGGTGCAGCCCTTCTTAGTTTCACTTTCAGTTTTGCTACTACTAAATGGTGATCACTTCCCACATCTGCACCTCTTCTTACCTTCACATCTTGTAAGCATGTCTCCATCTACCGTTAACCATGATGTGGTCTATCTGGTTTCTGTCCCGACCATTTGGTGATTCCCATGTTAATTTGTGAATTTCTTTATGTGGGAAGAGTGTTCCTCCAATGACCAGGTTATTAATGCTACAGAAACTTATTAGTTTATCTCCATTTTCGTTTGCTGTTCCGCTGCCGCATTTCCCCATTGTTCTTTCATTATATGTATTGTGTGTACCAACTTTCGCATTGAGGTCTCCCATTACTATAACAAGATCATATCTAGGTGTGTCTTCCATTTCTTTCTGCAGTTGTTGATAGAATTCATCCTTGACCTCCTCATCGCTATCATTTGTTGGTGCGTAGCATTGTATTATTGTAGTGTTGGTGAATCTCCCTCTCATTCTTAATCTTATCAGTCTGTTGTTAATGGGTTTCCATTCCAGTAATGTCCTTTCTATTCCTTTCTGTAGAATAATGGCTACGCCTTCATTGTGTTGTCCATCCTCTCTTCCAGAGTAAAGTATTGTTTCTCCTGTTGCTGTTTTAACTTTTCCTGCCCCTTTCCATCTGCTCTCGCTTATCCCTAGAATGTGTAACCTATAGTTTCTCATTTCTGCCGTGACCTGTCTTAGTTTACCTGTCTCGTACATTGTCCTGACATTCCAAACACCTATTCTTGTATCCTGTTTTGCGGTCAGGACATCCGTTTTCATGTCAGTGGCTTCCTTTCGGCTTTCACCACTGACAGTCATACGAGCCACAGACTCCGAATGTCCATCCCGCAGCAAAGTTTGTTCATTTATTATTGTTTCCGTAACTTCATTTTTTTTTTTACACAGACAGGGGTGTCAGCCCTGTGCTAAAACCCCCCAACCTGGAGGACCAGGGTACCAGCTTTTGTCTGACCCCTACCCACACAGACCAGTCCAGCTTGGTTGAACCTACTAATAAGACAATAAAAGACTGTTCTAAACTACATGAGCGCACTGTCGTGTGTCGTAAAAGTGCAGATAATGGTGACACGCGCTTGACATGCAAGAAAGCTGATATGATGCATGATAATACAAATGTTGTAGGTCAGGCTAAACATTTTGATAAGTTGGGGACGGCATGCAAAACAATTGCAAACTCTCTTAACATCCAAAACAATAAGACATGTTTGAATGAAACTGAGGTGCTTCCTTCTAATTCAGCTAGGGTTGCGCACCATTCTCGCTCACTTTTTCTTCATCCAGTTTATGTGCGTGGTGATGTGACTCACACACCCGCACCGGCTAGGTGCGGAATGTACCACACCGAACACCTGGTGCGAACGTGCATATTTTATTCTCACGGCTGATGCTCTTTGTACGCTTCTTTTTCCTGTGCGTAATTCTATGCGCATTTGTTTACTTTTGTATTGATCTCGATGCGCACGAAGCTATCAGACTCACGAATGGGTTTTCTTGTCTGTACTATTGTCTATATGTTATATTGGTGCACGATGCAGCACCACACATAACATAGCTGCGCTTCTGGTTACATCCTTCCGGATGTTGACTTCATATCTTCCGCTGTATATTCTGGTAAGTCATTTTTATTACTTTTTTTCTGCGTTAAGCTCATACTTTCGTAGACATTCTTTTTCTTTACTTCTTCCATAGTGGGATGGACGTCACCTCTATGAGCCAAATTGGTGTCCTTGAAATTTCATAAGGCGGACATATGATAAAACCGGATGACTCTACTCTAAAAAGGATCTTAGATCTTGTTGTTCCTACTACAAGAGCAAGTTCGTATTGGGTTAGGTCTCATAAACTTTTATCATAAGTTTCTACCACATTTTCATCTTTGTCTTCTGTTCTTTCCTCACTGCTTAAGAGAGGTATGCTTGGGAGCCGCGCTGGTGTAATGGCTTCAACGTTGTACTGGCGACCAGGTGTTCATGGTTCAAACCCGGCCGTCGGCGTTTGAAGAAATGTTTACGACCGGAAATTTGACTGAATAATCTGAACGGCTCCTACACATAAATCCCGTGTGGATGGGAAGGAGCGAAGCTCCTGACCGGGTTGGAAGGAAAGTCCACTGACCCCCCCAGCCTCGCAATGACATGTCATTGGGCCGAAAGAGCTAGAAAGCTCGAGTGCCGCTGGTTATAGAAAAAAAAAAAAAAAGAGAGGTATGCCAGGCATACTTCCATGGACCGAGGCATGTGACCAGGCATTGCATAACATTAAAGCACATGTTTCTATCAAAGTCCTATTCTTCGACTACCGGACTTTTGACTACCTTTCCTCCTCAGCAAGGACGCATCATTACACGGGATCGTTGATGTCTGAGTCGGAAGGGTGATGGAGTGTCTCATCTAATTTTATACCTTAGTCGCACACTTTCTGATGCTGCGACAAAGTACCCGATCGTCGAAAAGGAACTTCTGGGTTTGTGGAGTTGGTAAAAATTGGCAAAGTTTTGGTGGGTATGCGATTTACATTATTCACCGACCAACGTTCCTTGACATAATTTCAGACATACAAGTCGTCTATGGTAGTACTTGAAATGTTCATGAAGTATATTAATGCCTGCTGAAAGTATAATGTCATATTGTGAATCCGTGGCGTAAATTAATGTGGAGAAATACCATTGGGACTTGGTACTGAATATTATTATTATTATGTTGGCGATTTGGAAAGCCTTTATATGGTTGATGTGGCAAGTTGTATGAACCTGTAGTAACAATCAATTATACCCTAGACAACTTAAAGACAGCGACTGAACTATATAATTTACAATGCCACAGTCACATAAACTACAGTTGCAGATGTGTATAAATGCTTTGTGCAGGCTTATTACACGCCCATTGAGACATATTGGGAATATGGTGTTAGACCCATATTTTCTTGACCATCAGCACACTAGGGGTGATGTGGTCAGCATCACGCTTGCCATCTTATCCTTTCCACAATTGCTCTGGTACCCAATTCATGAGGATGGGTAGTCACAGGAGCTGTTTGCGGTCTAAACAATTCCACCTCAACTGGGGATTGAACCATGGACCACTGAGCTAGGAAGCCAGTGCACTAACCACTGTGCCACCTGTCACGGCGTGTTTTGAGGGTATTTTGCATGTATGAATGTTCCCATGCTCCAGCGGGAGTTTATTAGTCATTTGAGTTGTTGTGAGTTGGGAATGCTTGCCTTGTAATAATTTAGCTACAAGCAATGTTGTGAGCAGAGACTAAGACAAGCTGCTAGCTATAGTTATGCGTGAATGAAGATCAGTGGAGTGTGGAAGGTTTTCACGTGTTTGGTGAATACAAATGAAAGGGGTCAGTGAGAGAGAGATGTGTGTTGGGTCAGTAGAGAGTAGACAGCGAAGAGCGTAGAGAAGGGTGGATGTCTATAGTAGAGCAAGAGTAGAGGGCCAGAGTTGTGCAGTGGATTTATGAAGTAGCCTATTTTGTGGCTGTGGGTCCACTATATGTAGTGATGGAAGATCAAGTAAAGAAATCAAGACAAGACTTGAGATGGCCTCAGCTGCCATGACAAAGTTGAATGTGATCTGGAAAAGTAACATCAGTTTTCCTGTGAAGATCAAATTATACAAATCACTTGTATTATCTATTCTCTTGTATGGGTGTGAGAGCTTGACACTCACTGCAGATACGGAGCGAAGGATTCAGGCTTTCGAGCATAAATGTTATAGAAGAATTTTGCGCATTTGCTATAAAGAGCACAAAACAAATGTCTATGTTAGAGAGAAGATAAACACCTATGCAGGCCACCAAGAACCACTTTTGTCAATAGTGAAACATCGAAAGCTTGCCTGGTTTGGGCATGTAACTCGTCATGACTCCCTTTCGAAAACGATCCTTCAGGGGACAGTCGAAGGTAAACGGAGAAGAGGAAGGCAAAGAAAATCCTGGGCTGATAACATCAAAGAATGGGCAGGACACGGTTTTTCCACACTTGTACGCATTGCTGAGGATAGAGAGCAGTGGAGGACCCTGTCTGCTGATGCTTCCACCATGGCACCCCTACGACCCATGACGGGTTACGGGCTGAGATGATGAGTTATTCAGAGGATCAGAGTGATAATAGAATACTCGGGATTTGTTGTGTCTCCAATATTTGTAATGGCCCTGCGCCCATTGTGACTTATTTGTGATATTATATATTCACGGAGATTGATATGGTTGTTGGAGTTGGTGTGTTACTCCTTAGTGAGCCAGGCGAGCGGTGTATAAGTGTTGTCTGACCTTCTACATCCACCCACATACACCCTACTCGTCACACTACCTATGAACAGACAAGGAATATATGGAGGAAAAATATGACAATTGAAGGAAGGAGAATACTTTTTTTCAGCTGATATATGATTACTTACCAACGGGCTGATCACCCGTTTGCCAGTCACTTTGATTACGGAAACAACAGCGAACGGATTGATTTGTCGTTGCCCTAAAGACGCCATTAGGCGTGATGGGAACAGCGGCAAAGAAAATCTATTCGCTGTTGCCCTTAAGACGCCACTAGGCGTAATGGCCACTGACTGCTTTGCCGGTCGTTGGCTAAGGACGGAAGAAGAAGAAGATATGATTACTTAGCATGTTCTGGGTCTCTTAAGAGACAAAGAAAGAACAGGACTACTGTACTGTCATACTAGGTGAGTAATAGACATCCTCGGGCATGTCATACAAGACAACTAATATAAAGTTGTGCATGGGGCTGGTAACCTCATCATGGTAAACAGATTTCCACAGAAACCACCACTTCAAGAGTGTTTGACTATTTGCTGCAGGCTTCTGCAAGGGGACCCACTGCAGTGGTGCTCTATGCTCCATGAGGAGCGCAAAAGAAAATTATGATGATGTATAGATATGGGACACATTTCTCTAAGAGTGGTTTTGGGTAGATTTCTACCTTTAACACATTTGATATGGTTACTGAGTTTTCCATTTTGTTTTTAAAACACAGAGGAACTTAGACAAAAGCGAATTACTGACATCCTGCAGAGCTAGACATCAGTTCCTACTACTCATGTGATAGGATATTTTCATGCTGCAAGTTAATCCCCTGAGACTATGCATTAGAACTGGTAGGTAACTGGCGCTGCAGTTAATCTGATACCATGTTAAAATTAAGGGACAAAATGGTGTTTTACATGCATACAATAACAAGAAACAAATGTCTTAATGAACTGCATTTGTCAGTTTATCAGTACCAAATATTAGAAGAATTGGACAGGGAAAAAAACAATGAAAAATCTTCTAGGCTATTCTCAACACCCCAACCCTCCAACACACTTTAAAAAAATTTTATTCACCCAAATGATTTAGCAACAGAAATGAACAAATGGAGATATTTATTCAACATCATTTAGCAACATAAATGTTTTTGTTTTTACATAATTCACAACAATGAGAAAATGTACACTATTTACCAAAGTACAAAGAAAATATTTTATATTCCATTTTTTACCAAAAGAAACTACTATAAACCACTTACCAAAGAAAATAAAGTGTTTATATTATTTACTACAACACATTTGATTTATATCCTTTTCATTTATCATTTCTTTTATTTTTTTTTTTAAATCTTGCCAACTTGCTCAGTTTGGGACTGAAAATCTTACACCTCATTATAAAACACTGAATATGGGATGTTAAATGGTTTATAAATAAAATGAGACAGATCCTTTCTGATCAGTTTCCTTTGGACAGCAGCTTTTTTCACAGCATCATGATATGCCTTCCTTGGCTTCTGCCACTTTCTTTTGTTAAAGTACATATCTATAGCCTGATGAGTCATGCAATTAACATACTGCTCAAAATCATACAGGAAAGAATAACATAAAAGATGCGCCAGACAAGGTTGTGTGCTGTCCCGCTGCCTATTTAATCTATACACCGAAAACATTTTCAAACAGATACAGGAAATACCAAGACTGAACATCAGTGGAAGGTCAAAAAACAACCTTAGATATGCAGATGATACCATGTTGTTAGCTGAAAGTGAACAGGAGTTACAAGAACTAGTGAAGCAAGTGAACAATATAAGTCATGAATATGGATTGGACATTAATATTGAGAAAACAAAAACTATGATAATTAGCAAAACAGACGATTAGCCCACATTAAAGATAAGCATAAATGGGAAAATCCTGGAACAAGTCAAGAGCTACTCATATCTTGGTCATACAATAACAGAAGATGGCAGATGTGAAACAGAAATCAAGAAGAGAATAGGAATGGCCAAAGCTACATTCAACAACATGACACATGTACTGACATCAAAACAGCTATCTCACAAATTAAAACTGAGAATCATAAACTGTTATATATATTCTGCATTACTGTATGGTGTACGGTGAATAGGCAATTGGAAGAAAGAATTGAGGCTCTTGAAATATGGATACCGGGTATATAGAAGAATGGGGTGCATCTCATGGAAAGAGAAGAAAACAAATAAGGAGGTCCTAGAAAATCTAGGTATGAAAAGAGAACTAATGAGGGAGATCAAAGTTTGGCAGCTTAAACACTTTGGCCACATAAAATGGCATAACACCTTACAGAAGACCATAATAGAAGGGAGAGTTGAAGGCAAACGTGCAAGGGGAAGTCAGCGCTATAAGTGGGAAGATAACATCAAGAGATGGACAGGAAAGAGTCTATCAGAGTGCACCACCAAGACAAGAGACAGAAGACGGAGATCCATTACAGCCAACCTTCGTTGTGGAGATGGCAGCTGATGATGATATCTATAGCCTCTAAAGATCTTCATGTGTGATTATTCATTGTCTTAATTCAATCTAGTGTAATAATAACTAAAGAATTCTCTTTCTAAGCTCTACATATGAAACTTAGTTACTCAAAATATTTTTCACTTTCTTAAATGCCTTATTTTTAGGGCCATCCTGTTATTTACTTGACTTGCACCCGTCATATAACTTTATTGGTGTATAAGAAGTTTTAAAATTAACTTACATGTTTCCCCCTTTATGAAGATCTTAAAATCAAGAGTTTGCAATCCTTGACTCTTTCTGTCCATGGCAGTTTTTGAGTTTTACCCATGCACCAAAATAGATGAAAATGGTTTTCCACATGTGATGTTTTAAATCAATCAGCAATCATAAAAACATTTGAGAAAATGCCTCATAGTATATATAAAACTGTGGTACATTCGTTTAAGATTATTTTGAAATGTCTGTTTCATTAGTGTAAAGTGCAGACATGAAGAAAACTGACGATAACCATTCAGTTGGGAGAAAAATATACCATATCATGTTGCCCCATACAGCTTGTGGGGTAGAAAGAGTTAAATACCATCCTGACTTGACATACCTAAGAAGCAATACACCCCAGCATAAAAATAAGAAACAATCACAACATCAGTAAGTGTGACGTGAGACTTTTTAATCAGTTCATTAAATGAGCTCAACAGGAAAATAAAAACAGTAACATGGTTAACTTATGGGCAGATAAACTCAGATGTGGAGATTATATTATTACATTATGTTACTCAGTAACACTGCAGCACCATCAAGTTGTGAAATAAGAAAACATAAGCCCACACAGCATTTGAGGAATACTTCCAAATTTACAACACCTTATATTACATATGGTTACAAAGCATACAGCATACAATCTCTGACTGTGTCATTCATGTTCACTGACAATGAGTACTCAGCTCTCAACATTAAACTTCATTCTAGTTGCATTTTGCTTTAAGAACTTGACCTGCAATTTAAAATGCAATGTTCACAAGCTCAGAAAATTATACAGCACTCCTAAATAGAAGCCACACTTTATAATTTCTAACATCTCCCTGCTGTGAAAAATAGAACTGATTTACGAAAGTGTCTAAATTTACAGAGCTATACTTTCCAAGTTCTAACATCTTCCAGATATAAAAAATTGACTTACTCGCATATGAAAGTGTCTAAAGTGAGATCATGCTTTGCAAGCTCTGAAAAGTCTAATGTGTCACTACTAGGGCTATCTTAATTGTGTTAACTACAGCAGTAAGAACACTATGCAGACTAGCATTTTTGCCTCCCTTGTCAATCTGATCTAATACTCAAAATAGCCAGGGAAACAATCCTTTGCATAAGTTAGAAATAAACTTGAGATGCAGTGAAGAAAGTGCATTTAAAAAAAAAAAAAAAAATCTATAAAAAGTGTTAATTCAACTAAAAAGAATACAAGAAGAATATTAGAACATAAACATAACAAACATTGAAGCCAAGGGCTGATAGTTTAGCTACACATAACAAACACTGAAGTCAAGAGCTAACAGTTTAGCAATCAGGTAAGAATACCACCAGACCAACTAGCTGAACATGCTTTCTAACCAGGACAAACAACACAAATGGGTGACGGTGGCTACCATTTACCTGTTTAACAAAAAATATGTTTATGATTGACAGGTCTCAGGTTTTCCCTCTATATTTCTGTCTCAGGAAAAAAGAAGACGGGACACCCAAGAACAAAATGGCTTGCCAGAGTAGTTAAAACATGCAGGAGAAATATTTCCATAGTCATTCTGACAATGTTACATGCCCTTACACAATGTGTAAAGACAAACATGGTCAAGAGGGATGGTGTTAAAAAAACATCAAACTAGCAAGGAATTTCAGTTGCCACTTCCCACAGAGAAGAAAGTTTCATCTTATACACACATGTAAGTTCTGTCACTCATTGGATTTACATAGTTTGTACTTATTCTCCTGCTGTGCCAAGCCAGTTTGGTTTGGTTTTAAAGACTATCTTCATTGCACACGGACAACTCCATCAGTGCTCAAACCTCCTCCCTTAGATCACACAAGGAGGATCTCAGCACAGTGCACAAACTTCATAGCACCAGTGAGGATCCGAATATGTGTGTAAACAGGAATCACACATTTTATAAATATTTTTCCAGGAGTGTAGGTTTCCTAATTTTTAAATTCTTCTAGTGCTTGTTCTATAAAAATGGAGTTGGGTTTCATTTTTTTTTATCTATACACCCATATACCTTTGGTGTATGGGGTTACAGACATGACCCATTCTATAGATACGTATATCTACAACAACTATATATGACGTCAGACAATAATTCTACATAGACATGTATATAAAAACTGCAGTATTTGATGTTACGTAGGCAACCATTGTAAATGTATAGATAAGTATATCTGCATTCATGATATATCACAGAGACAACCACTGAATTTAGACAAATATCTACGTCACTGAGACAACTATTTTAAACAGGCAAATATCTCTATGTATGATAGAAACAACCATTGTATACAGGTAAATATCCATGATATATGTCACAGAGACAACTGCTGTGTACAGAAAAATATCCCTGCACTCAACATTATGTGATGTCATAAGTACGTGCATATTTTATCCAAATATCTATACATCAACATACGATATACATCGTATATAGTGCGACAGATAACAAATATTCTTAGATATCTGTACAAAATCAATATATATATATGGATGTACAACTGTTCAATAAAAATAGATTCTCTACATTAACAATGTTTAGATGTTGCACTTCATGTCAATAAAAGTGAAAAAATACGACCTGTGTACTTCATTCCTGCATAAAGCACACCACAATAATAATTTACATGAAAATGTGTGTGCTGTAAGGTAACAAGATCACAGTCCATAAAGCTTAAACAGCATTTCAATACAGAGATATTCGATGTCATCAGCAACATGGTTTCACTTCAATGACCCGTAATTGTTGCTAGCACAGCAAGTAAAATCATATACACTGATGTTCAGTGGCAAGGATGGCTATAAGTTACTGACTGGATTGTACAAAAGGTGCAGTAAAAAAATGGTCTATTCTGGAATGTATATATTTATAAAGGAACATAGCAACCTATCAATCAATGCCCCTTTACCCCTTAGGCATATAGATCAGTGTATAAAGAAAACCTGCATCAAGCATTCACATGCTCTTGTTGCCGTGGTTTCTGTAGCACTTTGTTTTACATGATGAGATTCCCTGATCCACTTAGGAAAGAAGAAAACCCTTGCCTATCTTCCACCATGTCTGTAAAAAGAAGTGTCAAGAAAGTGAAAGTGGCAGAAATACTTGTCAAGATTGGGGGGGGGGGGGGCGCACACTTAATACCTGATAACCTCCTATTGTATTGTTAGAGTGACTGAACCTAAGAACACAGAGTTCAACGCTGAAAAATGAGAGAAGAATTATAACAACACAAATGTAAAGAATTAATATGACCTACATCACTCTTCGCTCCGTGTGCAGTTCTCCGGGGTCTCTGACGAGACAAAGAAAGAATAGGACTAATACACCCTCAGGCATGTCTTATAAGGTGTTTAATGTGACGATGAGTGCCGGGAAGAGGGTGGGGGGGGGGGGGAAGAGAGAAAGCAACCTCATCATGTACAACAAACTGCCACAGAAACCACTGTTTGGTGCTGACGTCCTACAAGGGGACCAGCTGTAGTGGTGGCTCCATGCTCTGTAAGGAGCACAAAGACAAATAATGATGAGGACATCTCTCTTCAATAAAGAGAAGAGGAATAAAATTACAGCAAACAGAGTAAGTGGTTATTTCCAAGAGTTTCTATTCTGCCACCCCACTCATTGTGTTGTTCATTCTTTCTGACACAGACAAGGCAAAATGCTAGGTATGAACTCAGCGCAATGGCCAATCTTCTTCTTCTTCCGTCCTTAGCCACCGACCGTCAAAGCAGTCAGTGGCCATTACGCCTAGTGGCGTCTTAGGGCAACAGCAGATAGGTTTTCTTTGCCATTGTTTCCCATCACGCCTATTGGCGTCTTTAGGGCAATGGCAAATCAATCCATTTGCTGTTGTTTCCGTAATCGAAGTGACTGGCAAACGGGTGATCAGCCCGTTGGTACAATGGCCAATGTCTTGCCATAATTGTAATAGCTAAATCTATTATTCCAGCATCACTTCAGCACAGAATACTGGCCAAATATGCATGGAGTCAAGTTGAGCTGAAAATAGTGATGTGATTCCTTTTGCGCCAAAAGTAAAACATACTGACAACACAAAATAGCAGTCCTTGGGAATCGCACTTTGGTGGCCCCTTTCCTCCAAAGTGTTATGGAACAGATGCGTCATACCACTTGTCCACTGAGAAGGGGGTGGAAGATACACACTTCTGATGATTTGAAAAACTGTTTTTTTGTTGTTGTTGCTCTCTGCAGACGAGTTTCCAACCATTCACCTTTTATATTCATTTACAGGCATAATGATGTCACTAAAAATGTCTATTTGTTCTTTGGAAAATCGTTACATAATATATCCAATCCAGTCACAAGTCTTGGCTATAAACACATTTGTTTCCCTTACAAAACACATTACCATTTTTTTTTAGTTTTGCTTTTTTTTGTAACCATATATCAGCACAACTCAAATCTGGTGTGAATCTTCAATCTTGAAAACCAGTAATCTGTTTTCCATGAAACCATGATAAAAAAACAATGAGCATCTATTTGAGGTTTAAGTGACAAAAATAGTCATTTACAATATGATAAAGTTCAAAGTTTATGGATAGTGCCTGATCAAGTGGTTTTCGGCAATTGTTGACGGAGTGATATGAACCCATGGTAAATCCCTTATAGGTTCACTATATGTAGCACTACTTCCAGCAGCGCTTGTCTGCCTGTGTGTTGACCTCTTTGACCTGGTGCTCGCTTTGCTCCTGACACTTTGCCTCCCAGCACCATAAATGTGGTTATCTGTTGCTGCGGGATGAATATTTTGCATTGTGGTGGCATAACTTGGTGGCATTTCTCTTTCTCCACGATTACGGGGCCCTGGTGATGGCTGTGGAAATTCTGAGGTGAGGTTTACATTGTCAAAGCCCAAGTCCTCACAGTCATCATGATATGCAGACACATGTGTTGGTGTCCTGTACCTCATTTTTACAAACTCCAGCTCATCATTTGCTGAACTCACAACTGTCAGATATAAAATATGATATGATTATTCAATGACACATATGATAGAAACACAGCAAATAAATCAAGCAATCTGTCGATATTGATACCTTTTAGCTCTAATGGAGCACAGTTTCCCAATAAGAACATGCCAATCTCTTCTCTCTCTCCTATACCTTCTGTTCAAGGTCTATCCATTGCTACTTTATCCCTGTCATGACTGTCTTAAGTTCTCTTCTTCATGTATTTTTTCAGTCTCCCTCTATTTCTTTTACACTAGGGTTTCTGGAACCGGGACTGCCTTTTAATGCTATCAACTGCTTTTCTTAATGTGTGCCATATCCAAAGCCATGGGGTTTTTCTAACCCCGTTCTACTGGTGTTTGTCTGGTTCTTTCCATCCGTTTCACATTAGTTGTTCTTGTCATACCATTTCAGTTCTTTAATTCTGCATAAGCATTCATTTACGAAAGTCTGTATCTTTCTGGTTGTCATTTTTGTTATTCTCCATGTTTCAGAGCCACACAATAGGACTGACTTGACATTTTATTGCAAGATATAGCAAAAAATGGACAACAAAAATGTAGAATAAATAAATTAACAGTACGAACATATTATTAAAAAACTACAGAACAGCATGGGATAAAGATATACAAATATAAAAAGGAAATAATGAAACATGGCAGTATTACAAAGGAACCTTAGCTGGGAACTGTATGAAGGATGACAGAGCAACGTGGAGAGTTTGTTGTTGCCCTACAAGATGCCACTAAGCATGATGGTCACCGACTGCTCTCTAAGTCAACGGCTAAGGATCCAAGAAGAAGAAGAAAGACAGCATAACACACAATAAGAAGATGTAGACATTAAACACACAACAAAGATGCACAAACAAAACGTCATGTTACTGTGGAGGAATCAAAGGAAGTCATACACATGCTGGTCAAGCACAGAGTCTGGAGGGTTAGTCCTACTTTATGATAATGCTCGTCCACATATGACCATGCTCACCATTTTAAACCTAGCAGCAATGAAAAACGTAAAATTAACCCCCTTATTTATGGCTTCATCACTTTGTGATTACCAACTATTCAATCCTCTATAAGAATTTCTCTAAATAATTCAGATATGGAAGAAGCGAAAACGTTTGAACCCAGTGAAAACTTGTGTCCCAAGTGGCTGAATAGTTTTCACAAAGAATCCCTTGGTACAGATACATATGAACTTCCTCGCTGATGAGACAAATGTTTTCAAGTAGCAGGAATTATTTAGAAAAATGACAAGGTTTTTATCGGCTGTATGCTATTTCATTCCATTTGATAAATAAAAGTGCAGAAGAATCCTGGACCACCCTCGTAATTCATAATCGCTCATGGTTAAAATGTTATCAATTTGATAATCAATCAAGCTGCAATATAATCCATTTTATAATGACCTAAAGTTGAAACCTAATTCAATTAATACTTACTTGGGTCATCATCCTCCATCAAGGAATAGACAGAAACACAAGATGCCACAAAACCCACAAGCTGAGAAAATGAAGGGAACCAAGTGAATGTAAATGATACATTTAATTAACTGAAAGGAGACAATGATCAGTTTGTAAAGAGAAAAATCATGAGGGACATTTTTAAAAAAACCCTAAACACTGGAAGGGACAAAAAATATGTATGCTATATAAGTAAGAGGAGGGACATATTCATATGTATATGAGGACAAGAAGGTGATCAAATAAGTGAGAGGATGAGACTAGACAAATGAAAGAACAAATGTCTAACTAAGCGAGAGGACAAGAGATTGACCAGACAAGCAAGAGTATAGAGACTGGTTAAATAGGTAAGAGGATAAGAAACTGGCTAGCAAGCAAGAAGACTAAAGATTGTTTAAACAAACATAAAGATACTAATCAAACAATGTGAGGACTAGAGACTGACTAAGCATGTGAATGAACAAGAGACTGGCCAGAAAAGAACAAATAACTGACTAGACAAGTCAAAAGATGAGGCTAATCTGACAAACATGAGAATGGCTTCTGACAAACATGAGAATGGCTATATATGTGAGAGATAGTGACAAAAACAAAAAAAGATTTAGATATGAAATGACAAAGAAGTGAAACAAATTACCAATTCTGAAAAAAAATAAAGAATTTCTTCCAGCTCTCCATGTACCATTTTCTATTAGCTTACTATCATTAAAAAACAAAAACAACAAATCTTAAAGCCCCTATACTGTTTTCTTGTATGGAGCAGAAATGTACAAAATGGATATGACAACAGAAAGCACCATGGAAGATGATTCCTCTATGGTTAAAAAACTGTATACAACATGCAGGAAAATATAAAATAAGATCATAAAAGACACTTTATCAAACTTTGAGACAGCCAAAAAAATAAATAATAGTCATAGAAGACATTACAATACTTACAGACAGCAAACACTGCACAGCTGCATGTATGACCTCCACATAATAATACTGCAGAACACAACCAGCAACATAAGCTTCAGGTGGGCTATTCCTCCCTGTATCAACTACCTCCTCATCCTCCCAGCTGGAATTAGTCACTTCACACCCAATACCATGTTCCAGCCACCAGCTTTTTCCTTCAGTACCAATTGTGAGAATGTACCTCTCTCGATTCTATAAATAGTTTAAAAGAAAAATGTATAATAACAACAAGGCAAATCTAAGTTATGATGTTAAGGTAAAAAATGTAAAAGAAGTCCCAACGCAGATACTGCCATAGGGGAGTGAAGTGTTAAAGACTACACCATGGTCTCAGATTTATGGTATGAGGTGACTATTTCCTTTTCTCGTTGCCTTTGTCTTTCCTAACTCAGGTGCAGTCAGGTGCTCATTTACAGGTAGACTGAAGCACACTTCTACCTGGTAATTCTGCCTTGAGAAACAAGCACTCTAACCACTCTGCCACTCAAAGCTATGATATAACAAAGTTTAATAATTAACTACAGCACTTAATGATGAGAATAAATAATAGCTTGAGGCTCAGTTTTATAACATGAAAAATAATTGTTAAAATAATATAACATACTAATTGACAAGATTTAAATGCTATATTTAAAAAAAAATTAAAAAATATGACCAATGAAAATAAGAATAATATTGGTGAAGACCAAATAATGTGTTTTTCACAAGAATGTTAAGATCCCAAAAATATCTTAAAATCTAATGATGATGTCCTGAAAGAGGCCAATGTGCAAATGGAAATCACTACAAATAAGCAATTCACTGGGTTTGTCATGTACAGGGAGTAGGGCAATTCTGTGATAAAGGATAACAATATCTGATGTCTAGATGTATTTGTGTTCATGCATACAGATTGCACAGGATAGTGCAAACAAAAGAACTGACAGACAACACAACAGACCAAAAAGTGTGGGAGAAACATGATTAGATATGAGTCAACAAGGATGTTGATAAGAAAGAAATTTATATATGAGCAAGACATCACAGTTATTATTTTAATATTTAAAACGGGTGACTAACTTACCCTATTCAGAATTCCCACTTCTAAATATAGACAAATAACAAAGATATTCCATCCAATCCATAACAAACTCCATGTTGCATACTGTAACATAGAGAACAAAATGTTCATAGGTCTGTCATAACATATTTATGAAAATGTTATCTGATAAATGCATATTTATTTATAACTTAGAAGTGGTTCTGTAGCAAAGCATTTTATATGACGAGGTTGCCAGCCCCATGCACTACTTCATATCAGTCGCCACCTATGACATGCCAGCAGGAGTAGTAGCTCTTTTCATTGTCTTCCCATAAGATCCCGTTACATGCCCATTGAGGTATATTGGGAATATAGTGTTAGGCCCATATTTTCTTGGCCATCGGGACACTAGGGGTGATGTGGTCAGCATCACGCCGGCTGCCTTAACCTTCCCAGAGTTACTCTGGTACCAAATTCATGAGGCTGGGTCGACCCTGGAGCCGCGTGCGGTCTAAAAAAATCCCATCTCAGCTGGCGATTGAACCATGGACCACCGAAAAATGAAGCCAGTGTACTAACCACTGCTCCTGTCTTCCCATAGCCCCCCCCCCCCCCCCCCCCCCCCCCCCCCCGAAACAACATGGACAATGGTAAATCTTATTACTATGATTACATCATGAAATGCCACTATTAATACAGCTAACTATTCACCAATAAAATACAAGACTGCCAGTCTAAATATCAAACTTGTGCATGGGACTGGCAATCTCATAATGTAATAAAAACTGCTAAAAAAACCACTAGTGCAAGAACACACAAATGGGGACCAGCTGCAGTTGAAGCTTCATGCTCCATAGAGAAATGATGATCTATTTTGTACAATGTTAATGGCCAATGAAATGTTTTACCAAAACCATGTACTATACATTCACAAACTGATAATAAACAAATCATTTCCATATGATTATTTTAATTAATACATTTTTTACATGTCATTAAAAAAATTCTTAACTGACAGCAATAAAATACGGGATGTCCAAAAAGTCTCAGTACAATTTAAACAATTTATTAAAAATACCAATGAAGAGATAACTCTGTGCAGTTACTTGCATAACTAAATAAAACATAAAAGTTTTGTCATATAATTTAGTAAACTTCTACATGAAGTGCTTAAGTGAAGATGAACACTTCTTGAAACATATCTGTTTTATTAATGAGGCAACCTTTCATGTCTCAGTAAAGCTGAATAGACACAATGTCAGAATTTGGCGATCAGAACACCCTCATGAGACCAGGCAGCTTCAACAAGATAGTCCAAAGGTTAATGTGCAGTGTGGCATCACGTACAATGACATCATTGGGCCATTTTCTTAAGAGAAAAAACAATTAATGCAGAAGTTTAACTTAACGTTTTGAGGAAATTTGTGGTACCACAGTTGGAAAATCTGCAACCATCTTGTTTCCAGCAGGATGGTGCACCATCTCACTGGGGATGAGCTGTTTGCCAGTTCCTTGGCGAAACATTTTCAGACAGGTGGATTGGAAGGGAGGACCAATTCCCTGGCCACCCTGTTCTCCCGATATCACTCCTTTGGATTTCTTCCTATGGGCATATGTTAAAGATATCGTTTATAAGACTAAGGTTTGTGAAGCATCAACGACCTTAAGGAAAGAGTTGCCACGGTTGATGAACCGATGTTAGAGGGAACATGGATGAAAACTGAATACCACCTTGATGTGTTTCGTGTGACACATGGTGTCCATGTAGAAGTTTACTAAATTATGTGAAAAAAACTTATAAATTTTATTTTATACAAACTGCACAAAGCTATCTCTTCATTTGTATTTTTAATAAATTTTTTAAATTGTACGGAGACTTTGCGGACACCATGTATTTTCCACAAAAGAGATAGTATATATGGAATCCTCAAACATATTATTCTCGTAACAATGTGCTACATTACACAAGTTTTCTACCTCATAATAGAGCACTACTTACCACAATAATAAATGGCCTATGAAAATTGCAAGCACCAAATATTCCAAGGATGACAATGATGATCTGAAAGAAGTTCCCTATAATGGGCGCCCACATGTACCCAAGGAAATCAAAGATCTGTCTTTCCAATGTGCTCACCTGAAAGTAATACATGTGGCAATAAGAAAACGAAGAGGACTGCAGCAAGGTTATGATAAATGGTGAAATAAACTAAACAGGTAATACAAGCCCTGCTAGAAAAAAGAAACTGCTTACATTATTTTGAAAAGGCTTTCATTAGGACAAACAAACAAAAACAGAAAAGGAAATGAGAGCTAAGCCAAATACATAAAAAATTAAATGAAAATTATCACTTTCCTCTCGCACTCCCAATGTAGCAAGGAGCTACTACTGCAGTTGGTCCCTACACAGGAAGCCTGATCCAAGCATTCACATGCTCTAACCATTGCAGGGGTGGTTTCTGTAGCAAATTGTTTAACATGATGAGGTTTTCCAGCCCCATGCACAACCTGATATAAGTCACCTTGTATGACATACCTGAGGGTGCAGTGGTGATATTCTGTCTTTGTTTCATTAGAGACCCCTGGGAATACATGGGCCAATCAAATGAGCCGACAATAGTAAATGTAGTCACTGGCAGGTCACAGTATGGCTACTGTTGCTTTCCTTTGCTTTTCTGTTATTTGTTTCTTTGTCCCTGATGAAGACCCTGTGATTGTTACATAAGCAATTCCTTTGTCCTAGTAAGGTTTATATTAACTATTTTCATGTACATGTACACGTGGAAGAAAGTTTCGAGTTCAACTACTGGTGTAGAGAATTTGTTTCAATCTCTTCTTTATGTATATGTTCTTATTTTTATTATCAGCATTGTTTTTAAACAGGCACTTCCTCAACTGCTGAGCTGTGAGAAGAATATAAATGTTAACCAAATGAAATAAATGAGGACAACAAGATGTAAGGTAACAATTTCAGGGATGAAATAATTGCATAATTCTTCTTTGCTAGCTCTCAATTAACTACAACTACAAGTTTGTAGCTATGGTGACTAAGGATCAAAGAAGAAGAAGAAAGGTCTGTATCATTTTATTCAAACATCCTAAAACCGAATATTCTGAAAATCAAAAGTTTCTATGGGCGACTTTTGACCACATTTTGAGCAACTTCTGAATCATTTTGGGCACCTTTTGAGCGGAGTTTGAAACAGTTTAGGCGACTTGGGCTACTTTTTGAACACGATTACGGTGACATCTCAATACAGAAACAATCTGGTTTCTGTAACAAAGCTGTCCCCGGAGGATTTGAGATAAATGGATCAGACCTATATTTCCTACAAGGGAGGGGGTGATGGCCATGCTGTCAATCTCAGGACATAAGGTTCATAAGAAAGTTATTCTATGGGTCTGCCATTCTTGTTGCCAAATTTAAAAAAACAACAAAACACACACACATAACTTGACATTTTGGACGCAGTGTAACTTCACAATAACAATAGCCAGTTTCAGGACTTAAATGAGGTATATACCAATTAGTTGCCATTCAGTGCTATGTTCCAAGGGGCAATATAAATTAATAAGAAAGAGGAATTTTATACTGGCATACTGGAATAATTTGTCACAAACAGAGTCAGACCTTAGATTTTAGCAATAGTTTTTTTTGTTTTGTTTTTTAACAAGAAGAGACATGGTCCGTAACCAGACGATACACCATGGCCTCAAAACCCAGCCCTGAAGGCCCGAGTAGAACAGACCCAATTACAATGGTTTGGCCATGTCTGCAGAATGGCAGAAGATCAGCTACCACAACAAATATGGGAAACTAAAAGCCAGGGATCCAGACCTCTAGGACGACCCAGAATTCGATGGGAGGTCAACATTAGACAAGCTCTGAAGGACCAAGGACTAGACTGGAACAAGGCCAGGAGGAAGTCAGCCGGTAGGATAGTATACGGTCTCTCTGGCAAACCTCTACATCCCAGGTAGAAGAGGAACGACTAAGTAAGTAAGTAAGAATATTTTTTTCACCTGTAACCTCTAACACAATTTTCTTTTAATAAACACTTAAAAGAACCCTTAATTTACTACATTACCACAAACTGCAGACTAAATTGAAAAAATATAAACAAATAACATTAATCCAAAGATCTGGCCACGACACAAACCAAATAGATCACTTAATGATCACTGGTAGATGGGAAGCATTCACTGCAAGATCTGACAGTAAGAAGAGGTGCAGATGTGGGAAGTGATGTCCACCTAGTAGTAACAGTAATAAAGGTGAAGCTCAGAACTATGCACTAAGGTAAGAAAACCAAAAAGATACAACATCAACAAGCTGAAGTACCACCTTACCAAGAAAGCTTTAGTGGCACATATAAAGAAACGTTATCAAACTGCCTAAAGTCAGGAGGGCACAGAGACCGATGACGTCGACAGAAAATTCAGTGTCCTTTCAACGATGTTTATGGAAAGTAGTGAAGCATGTTTGGGTTTCCAGGAAAAGGCGATACAAGTTTGGATAACACCAGCAACATTAAAAACCATAGGGATGAGAAAAGTAATCAAAAGAAATCAGAAGCAAAGTCCCCTAGGTTAAAGGAAATATACACTGAACAACAGTCAGCTGAACAAGGAAGTACAGGTATACCTCGCTTTATTGCGCTTTTTTTTTTCACATTATTCATGTTTATTTATTAGAACATACCTTCTTCTTCCGATAGATTTTGGCTCTCCGCCAGCAAAAAATTACGATTCGCTGAAGGCTCAGATGATGAAGATTAGCTTTTTTTTAAAGCAATTAAGTATTTTTAATTTTGCAATAAACTGTTTTTTAAGACCTAGTGCTATTGCGTACTTAATAGACATAGTGTAACTTCTTCTTCTTTCGTTCGCTTGAAATATTTTGTCTATATCTGCAATGTTGTTTCTTGTATAAACTTCACTGTCTTTTGTAGTTCATACAGAGGTCCATATAGTTTTGCTTCCAGTGTTGTTTCTCTGGGCCAGTGGTTTGCCTCAATATATCATATTTGGGGCAGTTTTGAAGTATGTGCTCTGCAGTCTGGGGTGCCCGTCCACATGGCTGAATTGCCAATCTTAAATTTTGTATACATGTGGCTGCGGAGTCGGTTGTGTCTTGTTCTGAGGTGCAGAATGACAATTTGTTCTGATCTGTTCATAACTTGGTAGTCGTCCTGCGTTGGTGTTGGTGGCTTTCTGATTGATTTGATCATCTTTTTCTTCTGATGGTACGTAACTGGTACATTCGGTTGCTCGTTTGCCGCAACTTCTTTAGCCAGTCGGTCTGCTCTCTCGTTTCCTGGTATTTCACAGAGACGGTATGCGCTGCATGGCGACCTTGCGCTGGTTGCAGTTCAGACAGTAAGGATTGTATACCTGGTACATAGTGTAACATGATTTTAGACTTTTATATGCACTGGGAGCAACAACAACAAAAAATGGGTATGACCCGCTTTATTGCAGTGGTCTGCGACCGAACCCGCAATATCTACGAGGTATACCTGTATAATGTAAAACCCGAGCTGACAAAAGGAATTTCCCAGAAGTCCTTGCAAGACAGGCAGAAGAGGCAGCACTGAGAAATGAACAAAGCACAGAATACAAAATTACAAAAACCATCAGCGGAAAAAGGGGTGCAAACAATAGTAAGAGATAAGGAAATTTCATCACCACAGAACAGGGGAAAGAAGCAAGATGGGCTGAGCTCTTCAGAGAAACGCTCAATAAGACACCACCTGAGATACAGCTGAACATTCCTGAGGCTGAAAATGACCTGGATATCAATACACATGTTCCAAGAAAGGATGAAATCATCACAGCAATCCAAAGGGTTGAAGAATGGAAAAGCTCCTGCATACCTGTACAGGAAGGGGATAATCTGTACTGGTTTTTTTTTTAAATTTCCGTCAGTGTATAAGCAGTTTGTACAGGTTTTTCCTGTAATTACTTTTCCCCTCTATAAATTATTTTCTGCATGCAAAAGGTGTCTGTATTGCATATAATGCAGCACATTCAAAATTAAAGGAATAAAGTTAATTTTAACTAAAAATGTGTAACTCTCTTATTTTTAACTATTTTTAAATGATCTTCTGTAGTATAAAAATGTACCTTTTTTTTTTTTGACTAAGATTTTTATTGGTATAATGTACATGTTGTTATCTCAGGAAGTTGACAAGTATGCTCCTGGTCAAGACAAGTGCACAGATATTTAAAATTTATCCTGAATTATCAGCTAAACTCTTAGAACCACTCTTTGACCAAGTCTGGCAAATGGAGGCACAACTTAGTGGAAGAAAGGAACAATTATAAAAAAAAAGGGTGACCTTTACAGATTGCAACAACTAGTCAGGAATTATGCTCCTCTCAGTTCCCAGCAAAATATTGGGCAGGATAATTATCCACAGAATCTCAAAAGCAGATCATAAACTGAGGAAGGAACAAGCAGGATTCAGAAAGAACAGAAGAAGCGCAGATCATATTTTCACCCTCAGGAATAAAATACAGCAGTGCTCAGATTGGTAAAGACAACTATATATAAACTTTGTTGATTCTGATAAGGTTTTTGACAGTATACACAGGGATATCTGATATGAGTAAATATCATATCATGTTTTGTATTCGATCACTTCCTGGTATATATTGTTTACACACGGTATCCCGTGGTTGCAGGAAGTGACGTCGTGACTTCTGCTCTGAATTGATAGCAGACGTGAGTTTTGATTTGGGACAAGCTAGCGTCTCTAACCGGGAGTCTGCTTGTGTCGTTTGACCAGTATGCATGGAATGTGTCCAGCAGGACCTAATTCTAGAATGTGTTAATTGCCTTTGGGCATTTTTATATTGCACCTGCAAGATCGCTTACCATCACTGCCTTATGCATTCATTAACTGTATAATGTCAGATTAGTCTTAGCAGTGTGTATGGAATTCTTGGGCACGTAAGTTGACTGTTCCATTAAAACTGAGAGTATCAGAATCAAGGACAGTAGAGACATGTGCTAGTAAAAGCTACGATGTCATACCATACTCAATATGGAGTAATAATAATAATAATAATAAATTCTTTAAGCGCCAAACACGGCGCATAAGGCAGAAACCAGTGCTCTCCAGGTTGTTCGTTGTGACGCCACTCCTCTTAGCTCTTGCACATTAATTAGGCCCAACGTTCTTCCTTCTCTTATTATTGTTCTTCTGAGTGTTTCTTTTGGTCTTCCTTTTTTCCGCTTACCCTCAGGAACCCAAGTGAGCGCCTGTAGTGGTATTCTGTTGTTTTGCATTCGTAGGACATGACCGATATATGACCATCGTCTTTTCCTTATATAGTCGGAGACATATTTCTGCCTAGAGTCTTCTCTTATTTGTCGATTAGTCTTGAATTCTTTCCAACTGATGTTCATGAGTTTTCTAAGACATTTGTTCTCGAATGTATTCAGCTTGTTCTCCAATGATTTTGTTATTTTCCAACTCTCACAGCCGTATGTTAACACTGAGATAACATTTGAATTAAACAGACGAAGCTTGGTATGTATATTCAATGATCGTAATTTCCAAATGTTAGATAATCTATTGAAGGCGCTAGCTGCCAAAGCAATTCTAGTATGGATTTCTCTTGTTGTGTCACCATCCTGAGTCATTTTACTGCCTAAATAATTGAAACTTTCAACTTTCTGTAGGGAAAACCCCGTTCAAGATGATATCAAAGGTCTCGTTAGAAAAGTTCATAGCTTTAGTTTTAGAGGCATTTATTTGGAGACCAATTTTAACCGAGAGATGACACAAATTATTTATTGCTTCTTGGGATTGTCTTGGTGTTGAACTTAAGAATGCTACATCATCTGCGAAATCCAGGTCCCCCAGGAATTTTCCATTTGTCCATTTTATACCCAATTGTTCATTGTGGGTATAGTTTCTCATAACCCAATCAATAGCTATTCCAAAAAGTAGTGGTGACATAATACAGCCTTGTTTCACCCCTGTTTCTACTGTAAACCATTCTGTATTCCCTTTATTTGTTCTAACACAACATCTTGCATTGTCATATAGCGCTTTGATTATATTCACATATTTTGTTGGAAAACCATAGATTGTAAGTATCTTCCACAATGATGGGCGGTGTAGACTATCAAAGGCTTTTTGAAAATCGACGAAGGTGATAATAAGTGGCGATTGCCTTTCCACTGATTCTTCTATAATTGTTCTTAGTGTGAATATTTGATCAATACATGATCGTTTCGGCCTGAAACCCGCTTGTTCTTCTCTGATCTTTTCGTCAGCATGCAATTTAAGTCTTTCTAACATCATGCAACATAATAATTTTCCAGGTACTGATAATAGAGATATACCACGCCAGTTATTACAGTCTGATAGATCACCTTTCTTCGGTAACTTTACAATAATACTGTCTTTCCATTGTTGTGGTGGTTGTTCTTCTCTCCATACTTCATTTATAATATCTAAAATTCTCAAGAGGTTGTTGTCATTAACTGCTTTAATCATTTCCCCTGAAATTTCGTCAACTCCAGCAGCTTTAAAATTTTTTAATCTTTTAACGGCTTGTTTGATCTCGTCCAGCGTGAATTCATCGCAAGTTATTGGCAAAGTGGTTGTGGATGTTTCATTATTAAAATCAGGTGTTACTGTTGGTGGTGGTCTGTTTAGCACCTCCATGAAGTGCTCAGCCCATCTCTTCATTTGTTCTTTTTCTGTTGGTATTGAATTCCCTAATTTACCTTTAACAGGTGTTTCCATAGCAGTAGGCTGGTGACATAGTTGTTTTGTAATTTGATAAAGGCACCTACTATTACCAGTTCTTGCAGCATTTTCAGCTTCTACGGCCAGTTCATTGATGAAATGTCTTTTATCTCTTCGAGTTTTTGTCTTCACTTCTTTATTTAACAAGTTATAAGTTAGTTTGCAAGATTCAACTGCATTATGTGTACTTGCCGCTAGTAGTTTAAGTTTTGCTGTTTTCCTTTCTTGTATTTTATCCCAAGTATGGAGTACTGTGTTAATAAATATATGTGAATCGTGCCAAGAAGTTAGGCCTTGTTACTGAGTACCTGTGGTGCGGGCCAGGGAGATTGTGTGTGACTGGCCAAACCCTGGAGGGTATTCAGCAGGCCACTGTAATAAGGAGTGTCAAGCCTTTAGTCTAATGCACTCTTATCACAGGACGTCGGGAGGACGGTTCCTGAAATAAGAATATTCTCTTAAAATTACCCGCACCATTTCTGGGGGCCAAGCCATTGGATGCCTTACAAGCTGAAGAGCGCCTAACGAGTCGAGGACTAGTTTTTCAAAATGGCGGCACGCATCGTCTGCCAAAATTTTTTATGAATGGAAGGGATTTGTGGCCGGGGGAGTGGACGGGAACGGCATCGAATCAAGTTAGATGTGACCGGGCTTGGTCACGGTGACAAATCAAGTCTAGTGTGACAGGGTGAGAATGGGGTGGAATCTTTTATCAATGTTCATCTGTTGTTTTACTGGCGACTGCCAGAGATGGTGATTACAGAATAGGAACATAACCCAGGTGGTTCTTTTGGAGACTCGTAACTGTGTTTATGTTTTAGGCTGCATGATCGTCAAAAATATGGTAACATTCTTTTCTCAATTACCTGATGTAAACAAACGACACTTCCTACTGACGTTCAGGAAATAAGTTCAAGCTGGATTAAATATGAATGAACACCTTTATTAAGTGTCTGTACTCTCTGACAACTTCATAATAGTTCATAAATACATGTGCTTCTGTGGTATACAAACCAGTCATCCCAAGAAATAACACACAGCCATCGAACTTACAAGATGGTCCAAACCCCAAAATCACTGCCTCGCACGTCTCCTGCCTAAAACCAACTCACTTAACCCTCTTCTCTCAAACCATCACTTCCGTCCTAGCTACTGAGCAATTCTACCCCAAGTTTGATGACGTCATTCCTGAACACTTTAATTAAATCACTCATAGGATTTGTGACTAGTGTTATTACACTAACTAGACACGCTCAAATACTTAGTGTTTAATCTTGCTAAGTATTCTTACCCTAACTATAATTAAGTGGCAGCACCTGAGTGTTAATCAGACGTAACAGTCCGTACTGTCACATACGCCCGGGGCCACTAAAGTGTATCCCGTAGGAGACACTTTATTCCCTAGAAAAAATTTACTAACTCTAAAAAAAAAATTATTGGGATTCATGTATCCCACCATAAATCATGTCAAAAGGACTACAATAAACAATAGATGGGAATAATGGATGAAATAACACCATTAACATTTCACACACACACAAAATTGATCCTGAAGGGGTAGGGACTGATGGACATAACATAAACGAGGGACACATGGAAAAAAAACTATGGAGGTTATGGTAGCTACAAATAGTACTAATAAGTGGCAAAAATAATATGGGCAAAATAGAACAGTAACTAACATTCATTAACGAACTAACAAAACGCTTTATGGGTTTATAGTCATCAATATCTCTCACACTTGTGCGAATCATAAAACATGAAATAACATGACAAGCGAGTTAACGTCGCAATGAAAAAAAAAAACTGCCAAAAAAAAAAAATATGGCGGGTGCACATAAAATATAACGGATGCCCAAAATGGCTGTCACCCTACACTTCACTGAAGTGGGTGATGAAAAAAAAATATATGAATGGAGGAAATGGAAATAGAACCACAAAACTTGGTGGCAAAGTATGGGTAAGTCTCATAATAAAAAATGACTACGCCGGTATAACAATAACCGGAAACAATGAATGGAATGGAAACATGGTAATCAACGGACAATGGTATAGAATATATAAATGGGCAAATAGTTAAATCACATGTATGAGTGTCGGTGTAACAATGACTGAAAATTCAAACAATCATAATGCAATATGGTGTCATCAACATAATAAATCGTGAATGATGCCAACATTAGTGGCGAGCGAAGATGTACATTAGTTAATCACTTTTATTTAGTACAACAGAACGATGTAAACCTTAAAAAAAATCTGGGCAAAATCTTACATCAAAAAAACATGGCAAAAAAACAAAAACAAAAAAAATCATAGGGGCACAAAAGATGGTCAAATATTACATCAGTCAAAAATAATGTGACATAATGACGCTAACGCGTGTAAAAGGGAACTACATCAACTACAATATATCAGGACTGCAGAGATCGTCTGAGTTGGTTGATCTCCATCAGCAGTGGTCGAAAGGATGTCGTGAGGGAACTGTTCATGTACTGGTAGATTCGGCAATGTCTTTCTTGCGGACAAAAATGTAACAGCTCTCCATAAATAGCGGCTGTTGGACTTTCCTATCTGAACTGGAAATGTGCGTAAAGTGTGTAACCCAGATGTTCAAGGATGCGTAACGATTGGTCTTCACGGTAGCATCAGGATCAAGCAATTCAGCAGGAGGGGTATTGTGTAGGAGACCTGCATCGGAAGACACGAGAAGCAGGGTCGACTTCATGCTAAAAATAATAGCAGGGCAGGAAATGTCAACCTGACCGGAGACGGCATCTGGAGGTAAGTGCAGTTCAATTTGTAAACATCTTTGCAAAAATGTTCATTGTTTCCAATCTTTCAATGGCTTACAATAACAGGCGAGGATCGTACTGTGTAGGTTGGGATGTATTTAACAATAGCATGGACTACGGGAGTGGACGAAAACAACGGGAAGGTCGGGGTGGAGGCTGCGGACTGGTATGAGGATAACGGAGGGGAACACGCAATCTACGGGACGGAGGTGTGACAGGGAGAGGGAGAGGCGGAGGAGAGAGACTACGGTAAGGAGAATGAACAGAACCACGGGAGCGACGAAAACGGGTTCGTACATGGGCGGCCCGCTGGTGAAGGTGCTTAGGAAAGGGAACAGCATCGTAAATGAATTTAGGATGACGACGTCTAAAGAGAAAACGAGCTGAGGGAAGAGGAACATCAGGTCCAATATCAAAAGAAGAATAATCGGGGGAAGAGTCAAGATCACTAATCTCATTTTTCGGCCAATAAATTCTACGGCCTTCGTCGTCCGTTATATGCTGGAGCTCATCCGACCTGTATCCAATTTCGTCGGGGCCCATAACTCTATCCTCCCCACTTGACGAATCGAATTCTGATTCTATGTCAAGCTGGTACTTTTCTTGTACTGTATCAAGGTCGGAGGGAGGCGGAGGAAAATAACCATAAGGAGAAAGAGAAGGTTCAACATCTGAAGAGTCAGTCTCATGTTCTGTATCAAGGTCGGAGGGAGGCGGAGGAAAATAACCATAAGGAGAAAGAGAAGATTCAACATCTGAAGAGTCAGACTCATGT
Source organism: Oreohelix idahoensis (assembly GCA_024509875.1). Lineage (NCBI taxonomy): Eukaryota > Metazoa > Mollusca > Gastropoda > Stylommatophora > Oreohelicidae > Oreohelix > Oreohelix idahoensis. The sequence continues at coordinate 154,343 of JAMPIV010002915.1, forward strand.
TCTGTATCAAGGTCGGAGGGAGGCGGAGGAAAATAACCATAAGGAGGAAGAGAAGATTCAAAATCTGAAAAGTCAGACTCAGGTTCTTTATCAAGGTCGGAGGGAGGCAGAGGAAAATAACCATAAGGAGGAAAAGCGGGGTCAGAAGAGAGATGAACAGAGGGAGGAGAAGCGGGGTCTGAAGGGAGGTGAACAGAGGGAGGAAAAGCGGGGTCTGAAGAGAGGTGAACAGAGGGAGGAAAAGCGGGGTCAGAAGAGAGGTGAACAGGGGGAGGAAGGGAGGTATGGACAGGAGCTGTGGCAGTAATAGGAGGTACAATAATATCATGCTGAGGCGAAGCATGAGAGGGGCCTGGAGTAACGGAGGGTAACTCAGCCAAGCGAGCATCACAGGAGAGGATACGTGAGTACAGCTCAGGTGGAGGGATATGAACCTCAGCGGTGGAACAGGAATGATAACGTCTGTTAAAGGTTTTTCTCCACTGTGTTACTGGCTTTATATATGCTCTTAGTCCATTTTCTGTCGTTACCATACATCTTTCTTTGTCACTGGTAACATTATTTATTTCAAATATCTTTCCTTGTTTGATTACATTGATAACGTTTCTCACTGAAATGCGACAGTGTCTTTTATTGAGACTGTTCCAGTGTGCCCTTCCAGCAGCTGTTTGTTGCTGTGACAATTGTTGTTGAAGCAGATGGTTTTTCTTTTGCAACAAAAATACTTGATGCTCTAGCTGTTGAATGGGTGAATCCATCATAAAAAAACAGTTAGGAGCTGGTCACGGGCATCAAATCAAGTAGCTGAATCCATCGTAAAAAGGCAGTTACGAGCTGGTCACCGGCACCAAATCAAATAGCTGAATCCATCGTAAAAAGGCAGTTACGATCCTGGTCACGGCACCAAATCAAGTTATGTGGCCGGGGGAGTGGACGGGAACGGCATCGAATCAAGTTAGATGTGACCGGGCTTGGTCACGGTGACAAATCAAGTCTAGTGTGACAGGGTGAGAATGGGGTGGAATCTTTTATCAATGTTCATCTGTTGTTTTACTGGCGACTGCCAGAGATGGTGATTACAGAATAGGAACATAACCCAGGTGGTTCTTTTGGAGACTCGTAACTGTGTTTATGTTTTAGGCTGCATGATCGTCGAAAATATGGTAACATTCTTTTCTCAATTACCTGATGTAAACAAACGACACTTCCTACTGACGTTCAGGAAATAAGTTCAAGCTGGATTAAATATGAATGAACACCTTTATTAAGTGTCTGTACTCTCCGACAACTTCATAATAGTTCATAAATACATGTGCTTCTGTGGTATACAAACCAGTCATCCCAAGAAATAACACACAGCCATCGAACTTACAAGATGGTCCAAACCCCAAAATCACTGCCTCGCACGTCTCCTGCCTAAAACCAACTCACTTAACCCTCTTCTCTCAAACCATCACTTCCGTCCTAGCTACTGAGCAATTCTACCCCAAGTTTGATGATGTCATTCCTGAACACTTTAATTAAATCACTCATAGGATTTGTGACTAGTGTTATTACACTAACTAGACACGCTCAAATACTTAGTGTTTAATCTTGCTAAGTATTCTTACCCTAACTATAATTAAGTGGCAGCACCTTAGTGTTAATCAGACGTAACAGTCCGTACTGTCACAGATTTCCATCATCATGAATGTGCCTCAAGTTGTCACTAAGTTATAAAAGTGACCCATTATTACATAGAAGTCATAGGAACTGACTATCTTCATTCAAGAATCAAGTATTATATCAAAAATCATGGACCATATCGATGTCCTTCAATGTCAGCATGAAGCAATTCTAAGCCTAACCAGATACTAGGCTACTATCATCACTACATCCCTTGCTTGTCGAAGTCTCAAGAGGGATTGTTTTCTTGGCAACAGATAAGTCTGTTTATTGTTACATACAGCTTGGCTGTGAATACAATCTGTTTGCCTGATATCTGACTTCACCATATGTGTTTTCATTACGTGTTTTTATTTTTGTAACTAGCGGGCAGGATGGAGGGACTTGATTTGTGATTATTCAATACCGCGAAAGCTAGGTCGAATGAGCAAATCAAGCGTTCTGTAGGGAAGTATCTGTGTGATTCAGATAGAGGACCCAGAATATTCTGTTGGTTGTATAAAAGTTTGCCTCTATTGAATTTAACAGATCCATTTTAGTTAGCTGTGTAGTCATGTTTATCTATTGTTTGTTCTCATAAGTACTGTCATTGTTATATTTTATTTAGTTCGCTGCATTATTGTTTGTAATATGGTCTAGTCTCATCTTACTATCGTTCATTTCTTAGATGTCATAATTGTTGTGATATGCGTCTTGTCTTGTCTATTTGTAATAGAGCATTAGTTTAAATTAATTCATATATATTTTATAGTTATCCCTTTGTTTTCCATTTGTATTTCCTTTAGTTGCTCGAACCCTGTCTTGCTGTTTTTACCTGATGGTTCTATTTTTTTCATTACTCCATATTGTTTATCTGAATACATCTACTATTGCAATTATAAATTGATCTGAGATTGGTGGAGTGAATATTATATATAGCTGACATATTCATATACATAAAAGTTAAAATATTGTGTATTATTGATAAACACAAGAATAAGCAACCATGACTTCATTAAAGGATTTATTGAAGATTGGGAAGGAACTTAATTTAGAAGGTCCAGCTTTGCAAGCTTATATTGATAAAGAAGTAAACAGACAAGAAGAACTTCGCAAAGAAGAATTGGCTGAAAAAAGGAGACAAGAAGAACTCCATAAAGAAGAAAAAAGGAGACAAGAGGAACTGCACAAACAAGAAAAAGAAATTGAATTGGCTGAAAAAAGGAGACAAGAAGAGCTCCGTAAAGAAGAATTGGAGGAAAAAAGGAGATCAGAAGAGTTGGCTCTTGAAAGAGAAAAATTAGCCTATGCCAGATCTCAAGAAGAGAGTAAATCTCAACAAGCTATAAGATTAGCTGAGACTGAACTGGAAAAATTAAAATTACAACAACCACTGTTGCATCCTGGGGTAGGTGAAGATAAAAATAAAGATCATACTACTGCCATAAGGATTAATTTGCCAAAATTTAATGCATCCATCGATGACATTTCATGCTTCCTAAATAGATTCGAAACTTATTGTGAAGAATATAAGATTGACAAATCTACATGGACATGTAGACTTATGAATCTATTGGTTGGTGAACAATTAACTGTAGTCTCCACTTTGGATGACCGGACTAGAAAGGATTATGAAGCTGTTAAGGTGATTTTATTGCAGAGGTATCAATTAGATGATGAGGGCTATCGTCAGAAATTTCGATCTTTGTACCCTGATTCTGGAAAAGATTTCACTGAATTCATTTCAGCTGTTAAACTGAATTTTTCCAGATGGATTGAACTATCCAAGACTGAAAAAACTTTTGAGGGTTTGTCAGATTTGATTCTAAGAGACAAGGTTTTGTCATCTATTAGTTCTGATTTTCTTGCGTTTCTGCAGGAAAGAAAACCAGAGAACCTGACTAAATTACAAACCATAGGACGTCAATATCAAGTTGCACATCCTAATAGAGTATTGAGCAAAAACAATGTAAGGGACTCATTACCAGCTGCATCGGCCAGGTCATTCCAAGACAATGCATCTAGGTATAGATCAAACAGCATAGATAGGAATCAAAGATTTAAACCATCACATAATTACAGTCAAAATAGAGGTAGATACAATTTTAATAAATACCAACCTCAAAGACATTGGAATTCATATCAGGAGGATAACTTTTATCCACAAACCTCATTTAAGTCCAATAACTGGCAAAATAGAGGAGAATATAACTCAAAATCAAATAGAGGTCAGAAATCATTTTATAGAGGAAATGATCAAAATGCAAATAAAAGATCTTATCATAACAATACTTCCAGACAATCAAGAAACACTGAACGTACCAATGCCATTGTTCATGATAATAATCAGAACCATAATGATATTGTAGCACATGCAAATTCATGCAGTGTAGACTTAGCAAATAGTGATAACTGCACTAATTGCAATTCTTTATTTCAGCCTCAAGGAGTGCCAAGATTATTATGCGGACACCCTCTACCAGTCATGTCATCTTTTGAAAGTACTGGTTCATTGATCTTGAACAGAGGTTTTGTCAATAATAAGTTAGCATCTTTACTCAGAGACACGGGTGCAACCACCATTGGTGTGCGCAAAGCCTTGGTTGATAAGGTGGATTATACAGGAAAACAAGTGAAATGCATTACGTTTGGAGGAACTGTGGAATATTACCCCACAGCAGAGGTGTTTTTGGACACACCTTATTTTACAGGAAGGACACTGGTATGCCTCTTGGACAATCTAATTGCTGGAATTATTATGGGGAACATACCTAAATTGCATGAATGTACACAGGAAGATATTGAAATATGGGAAAGACAACATTTATTATGTTCAAATGCTGTGACTACCAGAGCTCAGTCTCGCATGGACAATGATCATCACAAACCAGTCATTGATGTGTTACCTGAAGATATAACTGAAGATATCACTTCAGAAGATGAAGAAGAAAAGGAAAATAATAATGATGATATAATTCATTATCAACAGGAAAATAATGATGATATTAAGGTAATGAATGATGTGAATACTGATGATGACAATTTATTTCAGATGGAGCTCATTGATAAGGAAACCTTTATACAAAGACAGAAAGATGATACTTCCTTAAAAAAATATTTTCATATTGCTCATTTGAATGATGTAATGGTAGATGACTGTGCAAAACACTGGTATACTATCAAAAATGGGATTTTAGTAAGAAACTATCAATTTGCTAATTCCTTAAAGAAACAGATTATGGTACCAGCTTGTTTTCGACCATTCATTTTACGACATGCACATGACATTGAATGTGCAGGACATTTAGGTGTTGCTAGAACAAAACAAAGAGTTTTGTCATATTTTTTTTGGCCCGGAATTACGAAAGACGTCAAATTATTTTGTCGTACATGTACCATCTGCCAAAGTGTAGCAACCAGAAAACCAAAACATGATGCGCCCATTCAAGCATCTGATATTTCTTTGCGTCCCTTCGCAAAGATGGCCATTGACATTATTGGCCCTTTAAAGGTAACATCAGCCAGAGGTCATCAATATGTGTTGACCTGCATAGATATGTGCACACGCTGGCCAGAAGCTATTCCTTTAAAAACCATCACCACTGTAGATATTGCTGATGCATTATTCTTGATTTTCAGTAGAATAGGTTTTCCTGAAAACATCCTGTCTGATAGAGGAACTCAGTTAGTTTCAGATGCTATGAAACAGCTTATGGATATGTTTGGGATTCAAAGATCCCTTAGTTCAATATACCATCCTCAGTCTAACGGGAAAATAGAAGTCCTCAACAGATCCTTAAAACAAATGCTACATAAGGTTACAATTAAATATCCTCAAAATTGGGACAGAGTCCTGCCAGCTATTTTATTTGCGTATCGAGAGATAAAAAATGAACATACAGGCTTTAGTCCATTCGAATTGGTTTTTGGCGCCAGACCACGCGGCCCAATGTCTATATTAAAACAACTTTTAATTGGTGCTGAGATGAACAAGGAGGTTCAGACCTCATATCAGTATGTGGTCAATTTGAGAAAAAAAATCATAGACGCATGCCAAATAGCAGTAGGTTCATCTGAAAAGGCAAAGCTTAGGGCGAGGTTATTTATTAACCAAAACCGCAAATTACGTCAACTTTGGCCTGGTGATGAAGCTTACGTACTATTACCCAGGAGAGATAACAAATTATTAGTCTCATGGAGAGGACCTTACAGGATTGTGGAGAAACTGACTGATGTTGATTATATTGTCTCAGTAGAGGGAAAAGAAAAAACTTTTCATATCAATATGTTACAGCAGTTTCATACACGTCCACCATATCTAGGACCAGTCTTTGAAGCTCTTGATCAATCTGTCTGTCGTCCTTCTTCTTTGGCTGTCATACAGGAAGAAAATTCTGATTTGACTGATGGTAATGACTCACTATTAGTATTACCTAGTCTTCACTACTTGTCTACTGAAAGTTGGAAAGATGTTGATATATCGCCAACTCTATCTTCTTTCCAGAAAGAACAGGTTACTTCAATCTTACGTTCTTTTGCTGATGTCCTTACTGATGTCCCAGGACACACTGATATCATCGAACATGATATTATTCTGACAGACTTTCAACCAATTAAGTTGAAACCTTACCCTATTCCTATACATTTACAATGTCAAGTTAAAGAAGAACTAGAACAGATGGTGAAATTAAATGTTATTTCTCCATCTCATTCCCCTTATAGTTTTCCGATGGTTTTGATCCGGAAAAAAGACAAATCTATACGTATATGCATAGATTTTAGACGTTTAAATTCGGTCACCATCCAAGACGCGGAACCAATTCCCGTGTTGGAGTCTTTATTGGATAGACTAGCTACGGCTACATTTTTCTCTAAATTTGATCTATCTAAAGGCTATTTCCAAGTACCATTAACGGAACGATCCAAGCCTTATACTGCGTTCGCAACCCCATTAGGACTCTTTCAATTCAATTATATGTCTTTTGGTTTAGTAAACGCACCTGCGACCTTCGTTCGCATGATGAGACGACTCTTCTCTGACAGAGACGATCTTATTACTTACATTGACGATATTTGTCTGTTTCATCAATCATGGGATGAACATTTGAAGGGTATTCAATCCTTACTTACCACTCTACGTCATCATAATTTATCTGCACGTCCATCTAAGACTAAAATTGGATTTCAGGAGATTTCATTTTTAGGTTATAAAGTAGGAGGAGGTTTTTTGAAAACAGAGGATACTACTATCTCTAGGATTCTAAACCTTGATATACCTAAGACCAAAAAAACAGGTTAGAAGTATTCTGGGCTCCTAAACTTTTATCGCAAGTTTATCCCTAATTTTGTAGATCATACGTCCGTGTTGTCATCACTGGTGAAGAAAGAGTCACCAAATAGGTGTGTTTATAGTCGAGACGTTCATGTGGCTTTAAATAGATTAAAATGTCTGTTTTCCAAGTTGCCTATATTGAGATTGCCTGATCCTTCTAAACATTTTACTCTTACAGTCGACGCTTCAAAAACATCCATTGGAGGTTCGCTGTTGCAAGAATGGAAGGGCTGTTTACATCCAACACTTTATGTTAGCAGGAAGCTAACGCCGACGGAGCAGCGTTACTCGGTCATTGAGAGAGAGCTACTGGCTCTTGTGTTCTGCTTCTCTAAACTTCAACGCTACCTGCTTGGTGCAAGTTTCACACTCGAGACAGACCAAAGGGCACTTTCTTACCTGAAAACAGCGAGATTCAAGAATGCTAAAGCAGCGCGTGCCTCACTGGCCCTTCAACCCTATAATTACCAGATTAAACCCATCGCAGGAAAGTTGAACGTGATGGCCGATGTTCTATCCAGATGCATGAAGCATCCGCTATCGCCAGTTGTCTCCGCAAATGCTGCTTCAATCCAACTTTGATGCTCAATAATAACACTACTTCCTTTGGGACAAGTCAGGAATTATTTCGCAAAAAGGTAGCATCATGAACTAAGGCACATGCCTTCTTTTAACTCATATATTGCATACTTCAGATATTACAGCCACATTGCTTCGTCATGCACTTATACCGGTTGAAAAACTAGACACACTATGCCAGGCAACATGATGATGATGAATTGCTGTTCATCCTAAATCAAGATGTATATTCAAGCGTTCGTCATATGAGGTCTAATGCAATTGCTCAAGAACAATACTTCGCTACTTCATACACGTTGTACAATGACTTTTGGCAGTATGACAATCCAAGTCGGTACAATTCAGATACTTTGCTGCAATTTCCAAAATATTTTGCACTAATTAACTGTCTCAAACGTTGTGTAAAAAGGGAAGTAACTAAAATTACTGACTACAAAGTTCAAAAAGGGACATAACCAAGAAATTATATTTTAACATACTTATAAAATTCTCAAGTACAGAATGAACAATAGTATTCTTTCCGCCATATATACTTAACTAAGGATCAATAACAATGTTGTGCGAACTAGTGACTCACTGAAACTTTAATTCTTTTAAATACTTCTACAGGAAGA
>JAMPIV010002915.1:170493-247993 GCA_024509875.1 Oreohelix idahoensis
GTCTTCTAATTAATGTAGTTTACCTCACATTTGGTGTCAAAAGAGCGTCTGCATGACGGATAATGGGTTTAGTTTTATGTTATTACTAAATACCACACCTTGAGGGTTAAATTGTCGATTATGGAGCACGCCTCTAGGTGCTATCATAATGATGACAGTTGAGTATTTGGATATTGTCATATGGTTTCTCCAGTGACCTTGTAAGATTGCACTATGAAAATAATGAAAAGTTCCTTTTCATTATTTTAATCCAGGGGGGGAGTAAATGATATGAGTAAATATCATATCATGTTTTGTATTCGATCACTTCCTGATATATATTGTTTACACACGGTATCCCGTGGTTGCAGGAAGTGACGTCGTGACTTCTGCTCTGAATTGATAGCAGACGTGAGTTTTGATTTGGGACAAGCTAGCGTCTCTAACCGGGAGTCTGCTTGTGTCGTTTGACCAGTATGCATGGAATGTGTCCAGCAGGACCTAATTCTAGAATGTGTTAATTGCCTTTGGGCATTTTTATATTGCACCTGCAAGATCGCTTACCATCACTGCCTTATGCATTCATTAACTGTATAATGTCAGATTAGTCTTAGCAGTGTGTATGGAATTCTTGGGCACGTAAGTTGACTGTTCCATTAAAACTGAGAGTATCAGAATCAAGGACAGTAGAGACATGTGCTAGTAAAAGCTACGATGTCATACCATACTCAATATGGAGTACTGTGTTAATAAATATATGTGAATCGTGCCAAGAAGTTAGGCCTTGTTACTGCCAAAGTAAGTTAGGTGCGGGCCAGGGAGATTGTACCTGTGGTGCCACACCCAGGAGGGTAATCAGCAGGCCACTGGTAATAAGTAATGTCAAGCCTTTAGTCAAATGCACTTACCACAGACGTCGGGAGGACGGTTCCTGAAATAATAATAAACACATAAAATAATATTGCTCTTAAAATTTACCCTGGACCAATATTCAGCTAGGAAAATACAAAAAAAAAAGACTGTATTATGGAGTGTCCCAAGGTGTATTGTTTTCTAAAACGCTCTATGCTAACTTTACATGCAGGCAACGTCGGGACTGCAACCAGGAGATATTTCTGGGAGTAAATCAGAGATTAAAAGATTAATTAAAGAAATAATAACAGATGAATGGAAAGCAGAGTGGGATAAAAATCTGAAAGGAAGACATGCATAGAAGATGTTCAAGGCTCCAACAAGAAAATGTCAGATATCTAGGGAATTGAAAATTCCCAGTGATAAGAAACTTTTCAGACTGCAGCTGGGAAAAGGCTATTTCAGAATAGAAGAACCTTACTGTGCAGGATGTCTTCAAGACAATAATATAGAACATTTCTTGTTCAAATGTAAGAGGTATGAACAATTGAGAATCCCAATATTTGATTATTTGCAGGCATAAAATTTACCTATTAATACAGAAGAGGTGTTAACAGACAGACCTAGGGAACTGTATAATTTAGTCAAATAGTATTTAACAAGAACGAAAGTTAATATATTGTAATTGGAAAGGTGAAGGTCTGATGATGTTCTAAAAATACATATAACTTATGGCAAGTTAAAGTCAAATATCTAACTGGAAACACCAGGCCTTTATGCCTCTCCCCCAGAATATTATTTTTGTTTGGTGTTTTTGTTTGCTTGGGTTGTTTTTTTACAAGCAAAATTGGCAACTTTGATTTGCCATATATACAATGATTTGACAGATGTGATGCCACTTTCCCATATTGGCATTTAATCATCTTATTTGGAATTGAAAACACTATATATCCTAATTATAACCCATCAGAGGTTGAACAGGATATTTTTCATCATTAAAATAAAAAATGTCAACCCAGATGGCATATGTACAGTGAAATGTGATTCAACCAAATCCAGAAACAAACAATGGCAATAACCTTTTACAATTCTGACAACTATATGGACAGACAAGAAGATGTAAACATTTGTAGATATTAACAAGCAAACTAAGGTCAGTCAAGATCTGACAGTGTGGACAATACAAATAAATTAATACCAAGATTATTAACATGTAAACAAACAAATGGTACAAGACTTGATGGACAATACAAAAACGATAGGCTATGTAGGGACACAACATGAAGCAAAGAAAGAGTAGTTGGGGCAGAAAGGCATGCTGACAGACTTTTGTAAGATCAGAAATTGGTACAAACCAAACCAAAGAATTTACTATTTGATTTCATTCAAGATATCATACTTTTATCAAACAAATATACACATGACTCAACAGTTGTATTTTCTGAGTCACAGTAGAAAAAGTACACATTAGAGGGCCTACTGGTAATAGGATGTAGGCTAGTCAAATTAAATTTAACCTGATTTCTTTAAAAGATCTACGGTCTATGCTAGACTAGTTCATTTCCATAAGCAGTTAATTTAAAATATAACCATTATTACTTATTAATAATTTTATAACTTAAGAAAGGTTTTGGCACGGACAGGCTCTTACAGAACAGGTGTTTGAAGTGACCGTTCGCCACTTCCTATTTGTCCCATTGTATTCTTTCTAGGCATCTTACCAGTTGTAGAGAAAACAACACAATCAAAGTTGTTCGAAGGACCTTGGTAATCCATTTGTCGTCAGAATCCATCCTCCACAAGTTTTTTACGGCTAAACCGTACACTTCCCTATGTCTGCAATGTTTTGCAGAGTGTGATAACAGCAATATTTTCATGACATGTTTTTAAACTGACAGTCTTTAAGAACTACCTAATCACTAGCAACAGACGTCCAGGACCGTTTTACCGACTACTCTAGGTAGCACCTGCGCTGGAAAAGCAATTAGTGCTCAATACAATTTCGAGTTTGAAAATCCAAATACTTCGGCAAGAAATACTGAGTAACAAATAAGTCTGCTCTGGAACGCAGGAAAATAAATATCACTATTTATCAAAGAAATGGGCGGTGGATGTGAACTAAGCGTAGTAGTTGATGTAGCGATATGGGTGTGGAGTTATACGACGAAGAATGAGACACTCAAACGGGAAATTCCTACATTGAGGTCACCACGAGATGTCACAGGGCGCCAAGCCTTTCAAGATTGGTCTTAGCTGTCAATGGGTATAAGTTCAGTGACCACTTCCCTTCCTTTTATATTTAGTCTGTGTGAGTGCATATAGCACCACTCTTTTTTTTTTTTTTTTTGGTACTTATCAATCCTCCTCTTTCTCTCACTACCACGCGTCCTTTTGTTTTTGCTTTTTTCCACCTGTTGTGCTGTTATTCTTCCAGCCTCTAGCAGTAAAATCACGCGTCCGGGCTTTCTTTTCACATTTCTTTTCACAGGGCAGTTATGAGAGACTTCATTTTAGTTTTGTTTGTTTGTTCTATTCGTTTGTTTTTATTGTCTGTTTGATTCTTGGAAAGGGAAGGTCACACACAAAAACACTCACATAAATTTAGTTTTGATTTACTCTATTTGGACTGAGTAGAGGGGGGAAGAAGGCACTATATTGGAAGTCTAACATTATTTTTTTTTTAATTAGTACACCATATGTCCTAATTATAACCCATCACGGGTAGAACGGGATACTGTATTTTATATTGTAATTTAAAGGTATAATTTTAATTTTGCTAGTTGTTTATGTCACTACTATTGCCATTACATTCAGTGATATATACGGAAATTACGATTTACGAGTAACATTAGTACAACACACTTTACTAAGGATTCTGAATGGTCTGTTACGGGAGGAGGTCCATGGGGTTGACACCATGAGTTTACCGCACAGGGTGACACCAACCCTAGTGGCGCCACTGAGTATGATAACAGATTGACCAACAGTCGTCGAAACACATTTTTGTGGCCAGAGAAAACGGTAGACCTTTAATATAGTGTGCCCCCACCCCATTCCTACTGTGCAACCAATGTAGAGGAGACTACTTTCTATAATCACAACTGTGCCCCCCCCCCCTTCCTTTTGTTCGCACAGGGCAGCTGCTTCTCTCTTTACTACAGCTCTGGTCACTGACCATCATGTTGACAACAAATATAAAAGGACCAGTGAGGGGAAGGGGAGTCTGGTGGGGGAGGGTGTAGTGTGTTTATGATGGCAAATAATTGGTTGATTGGGTGTCGTTCCTGACACCCCCGGGCTTTCCCACCCGTCTCCGCCTTGATAACAACATGGCAGTTATAATTTTTTTTTTTAGCTTGTTTGTTCGTTTGTTTATTTTATTTATTTATTTATTTTGGAAAGAGGAGGGCACACAATTTTACAGTTTTGATTTACTATATTTGGACTGAGTGGAATGGGAAGATTATCCCATATTTAGATATCAGAAATCGAAATTATTATCTTGAATTAACTACACTTCGTTCGATATCGTTCATAGCATCTTTCTTATTTGGGGCTGTTTGGTTATTTGTTTAACTGTTAACTTACTCAGTGGTTGATCAATCTGTGGCATTTTTGCTCCCTTCTTTGCCAGTCTATCAGCAACTTCATTTAATGTGATGTTTATGTGGCCAGGTATCCACTGCATGTATATTTCTGTTCCGTACAAGTTCATAATTTTGTGGCATGTTTCTTGAACCTTCTGGATAGTACTGATCGAGTTGGTTTTCCAGTTTCCTATTGCCAAGAGGGCAGCCTGCGAGTCTGAGAATACTACAACATCATTTGGTTCCATTTCGTCTGATTCAAAGAGTTCAAAAATTCTAGTTAGGGTTTTCTTGATGGCGACTACTTCAGCTTCGTAGTTTGTGTACCAGATACCACAGGGACATGCAATTTTGACGGGTTCTTCAGTACTGGGTGGGATGATTATGGCCCCGTATCCAGCATTTATGACTGCTTTGAAAGCTGACCCTTCTGTGTAGGCATGGATAATGTCTTCATCGTACTGACAGATGGTTTCCATGGCAAGAGTTTTCAGCAGCGTAGGTATGAGGCTTTTATTTGCGGGTTGTAGAAGGTTTGTACGTATTATTGGTCTTTTTAGTTCTACGTGAGGTGGTAGGTCAGGTACAGCTTGAGTAGGTAGTCTAGTCTCTGGTATGTAGTGCTTCCCTGAAAGCTCTTGGTACCTTCTAGTGAAAGATGTCTTTTTAATTCGGTACTTGGAGTTGTGGTCACCGATAACGTTTTTGCAGGGGTCATCTTTGTCAGCTCGCAAGAATCTTTCTGCCGTGATAATGACTGATTTCTCTCTCCTTAGTTCTAGGGGTTCCACATTGGCGGAAATCTCACATGCACTGGTCGGAGTAGTTCGCAAGCCTCCACAGATGAATCTGCGTGCCTGGTTTTGTATGCGATCTAGTTTCAGTCTGAGTGTTGGGCTAGCAGTGGCTTGCAGGGGTAGAGAGTAATCCATAACTGAGCGCACATATCCCAAGTACAGTTGTCGTAGGGTGCTCTGATTGGATTCCCAATCAGTGCTTGCCAAACGCTTTATGAGGTTTAGCCTTCTAGAGGCCTTAGCAGTTAGGGACTCAACATGTGTTTTGTATGTGAGTCTGGTATCTAGCTGTATCCCTAGATAAGTCGGATTGTTCTCTTTAGCTAGCTTTGCATCATCAAGTTTTAAATCCAGTTCTTTCTTTACTGTCTTGTTGCTGAGTGTGAATATAGTGTAGACTGTCTTACTCGTGTTGATCACCATTTTCCAGAAGCTGCAGTAGGTTGTTAGAGCAGCCAGTGCACGGTTTTGTTTCTTTTGCAGTTGCAAGTGGGACTTCCCTTCTGCCCAAAAGACTAGGTCATCAGCAAACAAGGCGCTGGGTAATTCAAGGTAGTCTGCCAGATCGTTTATGTATATGAGGAAGAGGGTGCAGCTTAGGGCCGAGCCTTGTGGGAGGCCTTCTTGGATGGTTCTTTTCCCTGATGTTGCTCCATTGACCGTTGGGGAGATGGTTCTATTTGTGAGGAAATCTTTTATCCAACGAAACATTCTTCCTTCTATGCCCATCTTCTGCATCTTGAAATATAGACCGTCTCTCCATACTCTGTCGTATGCCTGCTTGAGGTCTACGAAAACTGCGGCCACATGATTTTTATCCTGGAAAGCATCGGCAATCTGTTGCACCAATCGGATTACCTGGTCAACAGTCTGTCTTCCTCTTCTAAATCCTGCTTGGTTAGGATGGAGGGCTTTTCCTTTCTCTAACCACCAGTAGAGGCGTGCATTTATCATACGTTCTGCCATTTCCCCAACGCACGAAGTCAGGGAAATGGGCCGGTAGCTACTGACTTCGCTTGGTGGTTTATCTTTTTTGAGAATTGGGATAATGTTAGCCGTTTTCCATCCTGTAGGTACAGTACTACTTCTCCGCGTCTATTTTTATGAATTCCAGGATCGTCAGCAAGCCTTTTTCCCCAAGTTTTACTATCATGTCGTTGGTAACCTGGTCGGGCCCTGGTGCTTTTTTGAGTTTGGTCTTTAGGAGACTGGATTGCAGTTCAGCTAGCGTAAATTCCTGATCAAAGATACTGTCCACAGCCTTGTGTGCTTTTAGAATGCGTTTTGTAAGTGTCTTGATGGCTTTATCGAGATTGGCTCTTTTATATGTTTTATTGACTTCAGCAAAGAATCGATTTAGGACTCGTGCTTTCCCTCTGTTGGAGGTAGCTGTGTTACTGTTTGGAAGTTTTATAGGGATTGGGTTTCTCTTCTGGGATGTCCCTGCCATGTTGTCAATGAGTTTCCGTGCTTTCTTCCCTTCTTTATTTAGGTCTAGGTTTTCGCATTTTTCTTTTCAGGTTTCCATTTTGGCTTTTCTGCTCGCTAGCTTAACCTGTGCAGTGAGTCTGTTGTATGTGGTTTTGTTTTCACGGCTACCATTTTTCTGAGCGATTTTCCATGCCTTGCGTCTTAGTTGTACTAGGTGTTCTAATTCCTCATTCCAGAAGATGCTGTATTTGATACGACTGCCTTTGGGGATTGCCTGTTTGGCTGCCTGCAGTATGGCTGTAGAGATCTGATCGTTCAAGGTATTAATGTCTTGATTCATGTCTATTTCAGTGAGGAGCTGGTCTGATATGAGTTTGTAGTGTTCCCAGTTTGCTCGAGCATAGTTCCATTTCGGCTGTCTTTTGGTTTCCGTTTTTGTTTTTACCCCTAGGTTTTTACCCCTGTATGGTGGTGAGGATGGATAGGTGGTCGCTTCCTATGTCCTCCAATACCCTCCATTTATACTGGTTGGTGAGGTTTGCAGACACAAGTGTTAGGTCTGGTCGGCTACTGGTTCCGCTAGCTTTATGGTAGAGGGTTGGTGGGGATCTTTCGTTTTGGAGGACTATAAGGTTGGAAGTGTTACATAGCTCTTCTACTGCCTGGCCTGAGGTGTTGGTGTCCTGGTATCCCCAGAGTGGGGAGTGGGCGTTGAAATCCCCTGCTATGATTGTTCTCTTATATTCGATATCATCAAAGTAGATTCCATTGGTTTCTCTGGGGGGTCTGTAAACATTAAAGATTTGGAAATGTCCGTCACTTCCCCAGACTGTCACTCGTTGTATGTCAGTTTCATCATCGGTTCGAAGACTTTCGACCTCTGCTTGTACATCATTCCTTACAAAGGTTAGAATTCCTCGACAACTATTATGGCAATGACATTTGTACATTGTGTAGCCTGGGAAGTTGATGGATTTGTCCTTAAGAATGGTTTCATGAATCAGTGCAATGTGAACTTTCTGGTCCTTCAGTAGTTTCTTTAATTCTAACGATTTAGTTCTTATTCCATCTACATTTAACTGTAGAATGTTAATATACTCCTCGGTAGCACAATTTTCGCCAGGAGCAGCCGAGTGGCGACCTGCTAGGCGTGGACCTTTTGCAAGGCGACGTCCGAGCTCGTATATCTTAGGTTGTATTAGTGTCATGGCATCATGAGTAGTGGGGGTTGTGATGACTTTCTTTCATCCCGGTAGTTATCCTCTTTTTTCCATGCGGGGTGTGCAAGGCATGGTGGGCACTGTACCATCATCGGTGGGGAAGTATAATTTTCCCTTGCTGTCCTGTTCGCGTGATGTTTGTCCTACCCCCCGGGGGTAGACAGCCCCAATACCATGTTGCACCACCTCAGTGGGGTTCACCGTTGTGCAGTCCCCGTCACCAAATGACCGCTGTTTTCTGGAAACATCCATAATTTGTCAGCTATTTAGTCAGCACTAGCGCTTCTAGTTGGTCAAAAGGATCGTCACGTCGTGCACCCTGGTGCCTTCACTATGAGATGCTGTGGATGGTTTGTAGCTGTGCCATTCCAAGTTGGAGGACAGTCACAGGTAAAACAGGGCTTTGCAGGGGGCTCAACATAGTTTGGCCAGTCGGTCGAGACTGTTACCGGGGGGTGGCCGCCACTGTCTTTGTGGCTTCTGGGAGCCATATGTCAAGCTTGGAAGGTCAAGGTGGACTAGTGAGTTTGAGCCATTGGTTCAGTTCTCCAGTGCGACCGCTCTTGCCCAAAGGTGCTACCACTCTTGGCCTTCCCCAATTCCCCCCCCCCCCCCAGTCTCCGGTAACAGAGTCTTAAAGCGCAGACGATAACCGTCTTCGTCAAGTTGGTATTTCTTCAATAATTCAACCCTGGCAGTATCGTAGTTATTTTTGTCAGGCCCCTCCAATCTCATTAAAACATTCATTGCACCACCCGTAAGTAGTTCCACAAGTCGGGCACAATATTCCGACTTGTCTATCTTCTGAGATTCCCATATCAATTCAAATCTATTCAGGTAAAATAAAATATTGTCGGAGGTAGGGTTAAATGGAGGCAATCTGAGTTTTTGGGAATTATTATTTGTTTTATGAGAAGTAGTTTGAGTGTCTGTCGCACTCTGTGTATTAATCACATTCACTATCTTCATTTTTTCCAGCTTCATAGCTAACAACTTCTGCTCGTGAAGTCTTTGGTTTTCTTCAGCTTGCATCTGAAGCTTTCTCTCCTCCATTTGCATTTGCTGTTGAATTTTTCTCTCTTCAGCTTCTAATTTAATTTTTCTCTCTTCAGCTTCTAATTTTTATGTTCCATTTCCATTTGAAATTTTCTCTCTTCTGCTTGCATCTGCAATCTCCTATCTTCAGCTTCCATTTTCTGTTTCTTTTCTTCAGACTTCTGCGCCTTGGCATATTCAACCAGTGCGAATTCTCTTACTTCCTCAGTAGTCATACCAAGGGATTTCCCTTGTGTAATGAAATAATCTAAACTAGACATTATGTCTAATTATATGATATAGATAACTTATGTCAATATACTTATGAAGAACCTCACTTTATCCCAACTCAGTTGGTGACAAGTCCTTGCTCAAGAACTTGTATAATTACCTTAACTATTAATAATATAATTAATCAGTTATATATATATATATATATATATATATATATATATATATATATATATATATATATATATATATATATATATATATATATATATATATATATATTATGCATTATAATATTGACAGTGCATGACAAAATAGACAGTACAGACAAGAGTGACAAAGACAAGATATGAAGCACAAATGACCACGTTCGCAGGAATCAACTAAAGTAAGAAAGCAGAAATAAAGAAAAAAATATTGCAAAGCTTGCAATGACAGCTGCGAATAGAATGACAAGACAAGCGACAGCACAGTGTATAAACGAATAGTTTGTATATAACTCAAAGATAGAAAAGGGAGGAAGACATTCACAAACAAATTAATCAGAAAACTAAGGTACAGAGAAAAAATATAACGACAACAACACTGAGACGTTTCGTCACACCTAAACACTTATATATAATGATGACTGAATCCGGCGTAAACAGAGTATGCCCAGAATTATGTCAAGGGATCTTTTACGAAACGAACTTAGTAAAACAGTCCCTATAGACCGGTTTCAGATCCACTGACCGCCCGAGGAGGTATTAGTTGATCTGAAACTCCCACCAACCAAACCCGCAGAAATATGAAACATATAACATAAAAAACAAGGATCTAATAGCGTAAGTACTGAGGAAGGCTTAATCACACATACAGTGGCACAGTTTACAAAACAAACAACCACTTATCTTCAAAAGGAAAAATCCTGGCCTCCGTAACAGCAACACTGATGTACATAAAGTATCACACAGTCCGAACAAAGAAAAATCCACCGTTGAAAGTGCTGGAACTCGTCACTCTCAGGTTCTTGATACTGTATGACATCTAATGGGAACTTGTACAGTACTCCTTCTTCAGTTGATAAGATACCCCGAAACACTGGAAAACACCACTGTTAACTGTGAGTGGTGTCAGGAGGCAAATGTTAATGTAATTTCCGCTGTTAACATAGGAGTCGGGGAACGTTGGAATCTTGTAGAACAACTTGTGCATCACTTCATAATAGCCCCATATCACTGGCGACCACTGTTAAATCTCCTTTGATAAGTGGTTCAGGAAGACAAGCAGGGAGAGAATGGCCACCACTGTTAACTGGTTAAGTGGGGGGTGTGTAAATGTGGTTATAAATTACGCTGATAAAGGCGAACAGCATGTGTCGGGCTTACGGATGGCCGACGGGTGTGGATGTATAGATGTTAACTCACGCGAATGTCATGTAGTCCTGTTAAGTCACTTGCAACCACACACACCATAGCAAACATCGGAGTCAGTAAACGTGGGACTCCTAGTTGTCGTGAAATATTCTAATCCACATATATAAATTATCAGGTAATTATAAAGCCTAACAAATAAATTCTAATAAAGAAAAGAGCAATGGTAAAATAACAGTGCTGTCACAATAACTGTACTCGAAATCCCCCTTGTTTTATGCTTCGTCTGCAAATTGTAACGCTTTCACGTTGATAGTAAAAGCCTACTATATTATTACCCGCGTTCTTCAATGAAACGTGTGCTGTATTTCTTGCAAAAACATTGAGATACCAAGCTGATCAATGACCTAATTTTAATATTTCATTCATTCCATTTTATACACGGCGTAACTAAAGACAGATGGACTAAAGGATAGAGAGAAGGGAGGGCTGAAAATCAGGAACGCATGCAAAATTGAACACGCGTCTCGCTATTAATGCCACCCCAACAAGCGTAACGCGATACACACTTACTACTATCACGCGTGTAAGGCCACATGCACTAACTTTTTCGGACGGACAGTGATAAAAACACTAACCTTCCCAGAGTTAGGTTTTTAAATCCTGAAAAACTCTTATTAGAAAAGATGACAATAGATGGGTTTACGTTTGAAAACATTACAGTACCCAGACAGCACATCTTCGAAACAGGAGGTAGAAGAAATTGCATATTTTGAACGCAGCCACTTAGCTCTTTTTACATTTGTATATTTGGGTTCCTTAGGGCTTGCTGACAAAGAATATGTAAAACGTTACGCAAATAGTCTAGGAATTAACAAGTTATAACCAAAATAAAATATTGGGGATGCCTGACAGCATGAAATCATTTCTGCTCATAAAATTTTTTTATAACGTGTTTGAAAAAACCTTACGTACGGAAATAGCTTACCATGTAAACTCCAAATTGATTGGAGCGCAACAAATATAAGACTAAACACGATTGGTCGGACTATAAATACTATCTTTGGTTGTTAGGGGAGACGTAGGAAGGTAACATTTTTTCAAACACTTGTCGAAACGTGGCTCCATTGGCCAGACTCGCTGATATAATCACTTAGGAGCGTTAGTTCGAGACCACTAGTTCAAATAAGCTTGATAAAGCAACAGTGCGTTGAAGCCAGCTCATATTTTTGCTAAATAAAAGCCTGGAACATAAGCAGATGGGAATTTGTGCCAGTAATTGTGCCAGAATTCATTGCTAGTCAACGTATCTGTGTTTCATTCTATGAATTGTGGTAAGCTTGAAACATTCAGTATCTTTTAATGAAAATTGAATGTGAATTGTTAATTTATGCCTGTATATATATGTGTAGTTCAGTAGCAAACATGATGTAAAGCCTATAATGCTCCAGCCTGAACAGAAGGTGTCGGAGGAAAGTAAAACGGCATGGAATGGCCAAACAGTACACTGACACCTAGATGATTGACTAGAAAGAAATAATGCTGGAAGTGCAGAGGCGTAGTAACCATTAAGGAGGTTAATACTGGTATAAAGTATTTGAGATGAAGCTGACAGTTGGCCTAACGCTCTGAACTCAATGTTTGTGGTGTATTGTGCTCAGTGTAGAACTAGAGTATCAATTAGTTATGAAGTAGAAGGTACATCCTTCTTGTTTTCAGGGACCGTGGTCTTGATGGTATTGAGCAGCACCTGGTCAGAGCTTTGCTGAATCCAGAGTCGGACAGCATACTCCTTGGTCCATTTAGCTATCAGTGAGGTGTCTCCAGAGCACAGGGGAGAAATCGAGCAGAGGAGTCTTTTCCTGCCGCCATCACGCAAGATAAGCTGATGTGGCCAGCTGAGCTCAAAATTATGTACCCCCATCTTAAAAATAACATTGTAACATAAACTTAAGAGGGGAAGTAAATTGTTTTAATATCAGGAACTGAGAACATCTCCAATACTAGTTCCAATAAAGACAAACTATTGAAGTCATGATGACAAATACCAACAGAGCTTGAACAAAACCAAACCAGTATTACCTCATATTACTACTACACAACTGACACACATAGGATACTTTTAATAATATATGTCACTACAATATTCATATTGATAAATTCTGTACATATAACTTGTAATTAAAATTGATTGTGATTCCTGGTTCCCTTTGTATTTGAATCAGGACACATATTCATTCATGACAGAAATGAATACATATTGTTATTTGAAAAGTTATCAGTGACTCCTTTAAGATATCCTTGTAGAGTGTTTTATGTATGTGAGTGTCACAGTGTTGTCAAGTGTGGTGGAATAAATTAAATTGTTTATCTGTCTGTTGTTGTTATGACTTACACTTCATCATACACATACCCTAGACATACAACGTAGTCATCACACTATTCCAGAATAATTCTGACTGAGATATATATATATGTGGCAGCAAGTAAGGTTATCTATAATACACTACTCTTATTAGATATAGATACCTTCACAGCTGATCTCAGTCAGTACACTAAGTCCCCTATAAATATTTATAACATCCCACTTCACCACACTAGTAACGTTTTACACTGTTTATTACGACACAGCAAACGTAGACATATGGTAACACAGTACATAAGCACATCATGGAACATCAGCAGTTCAACACATCCGTATACAGCATACACAGTATATAATTAAGCTTATCCCTGACTTAGAAGTAATATAAATATTAAGCTTATACAACCGTGCACAGACATTCAACAAGCCGAATCCTTGGTAGTAATATAAATATGTTCTCTGTGTCCTCTTTCAATCTACAACAGCGTGCACAGCACATGATCAACAAGCCGCAATAATCCTTGGCTTGGAAGTAATATAAATATGTTCTCTATGTCCTCTTTCAATCTACAATAACGTGCACAGCCCATGATAAACAAGCCGCAATAATCCTTGGCTTAGAAGTAATATAATATTCTGGAATTATCACATATTCCTTTTATTCAAAATATATCCTATCCTGGGACACACTGACGAAAAATGGTCTAACATCCATTTCGGAGCTCTGCCCGGATTCAACTCTCACGGAAAATATCCCCTGCTCAAAAACAGCTCATCAAAAATTCCTCCAGACGCGAACTCCCTCGCTGAGATGTGAGTAGAGTTCGTCCGCCTTCTACCCCAACCTATCAATAGAATGTTCGACCAGTTTCCTTGTGTTATTTTTTTAAACAAACTAACAAGCAGGTACAATAGAGCTGTGTTAAACAATTACTGGGTATACAGCTACCCACTAAAAAATCATCATCATCACCCAGAGCGTGCTTATAAGCGTGTTTATAAAAAACGGACCTGTGCATACAAGTCTTTTAACGCTTAACTCCCCTTAATAAAACTTGACTTAACAACCTCTTTCCAGTTTTTCCCTTATTGATTCAATCCTATCCTTTATTTCTGTGTCTCTGACTTCAGGGTTCGTGGTCCTGTTTTTTTCCTGTCCGTTTTGGTGTTTTGTCATTTTCAGATTTCTTGACCCATGCTTTTCCTTCCCCGGACTGTGCTCTGGTTATTGTTGGCATTTTTCTGCTTTTTAATTTGCTACTACTCTTTTATTTTGATGGTTGAATATTATTTTGTAATCTAAGGTTTTTTTTTATTTTCCTCACTACACTTCCTAAATTATACAAATAATAATAGCACTAGTTAAATAGTCCCTTAATACTTGATATTATCTGCAATAATATAATACTTACTACAAACTACAAAGGAATTCACCACTTAAGTTATGTATATCAAGATGGCTGCCAGATCTCACACAAGCAAATGCCACGTGTCGATTGGATCTATTTAATTTCTATTTTTTTTTTAAATTTAATTACTCCAAACGATACTTATTAAATGTTAAAAGCTAATAGTCCTACTTAAATCAAACTAAAAAGGAATCACCACTTATATTTAATGTCTATCAAGCGTATTTCTTCTTCTTCTTCGTTCGTCCTGAAAAGGACGGTGGTTGCGTTGTGTCTGTTTACGCCTAAGCTGTGATATCTGCACCTTTCGGTCGACACATCCGACTTCTGCACGGCATTTTTTAGGGACCGGGTTTGCCTTCCCATTGCTATCCGCACTCGCTCAGCCAGCCTGCATTGCTGCAGACTGTTTCCAGGACCACCACGTGGAGGTGGAGTGCGGTTTTACCAGCTGTGGTTCGCTGGTCCTGATGCAGGCAGTCAAGCTATGAGTCGCTGACTGCGGTTCAAGCGTATTTAATAGAATTCCTAAGTTGTGAATATTCTTGCTTTCTCCTTTCCTTTTTTTTTTTTTAATTTCAGTGGTTAGCGCGCAGTGGCTAGACTCGTCGGCTTCGCGCAGGTGTGTGTCCTTAGTTGTGATGTGCGACGAAACGAACGGAATAAACGCTGCGGTACAGAAAACACCAAAATTTGTCTAAGTCCACAATACGCTAAGTTTTTTTGGTGTACTAGTGAAAGGGCTGTGAATGAGGGGCAACAGGCGGCGTGTATTATAAGAGGTGTCAGGCACAGAATTTAAGTGGCTAGCGCGCAGTGGCTAGACTCGTCGGTTTCGCGCAGGTGTGTGTCCTTAGTTGTGATGTGCGACGGAACGAACGGAATAATTTGTCTTCTCTTTGTTACTTTCACAATTGCCTTCACGGCTGGCGGAGTTGTGGATTTTAAAGTTGCTACCATAAGTGAAATGGGTTAATTTTCGATACAAGACAACAGGAGGCTGAGACGCTTGGGAGTCATGACCCAAGTGGCCCCCCCCCCCCCCTAGAGTGTAAAGGAGTATATCGGGCCGAAACACTTGTTGGACGGGGGGACCCTTTCTGATGATCAGATTGCTTCCTGTTGTATCGCTCTGTAAAGAGTTTCCTATCATCTTATTGTTCTAGCTAGGCCAGCAATATTATTTTGCTAATATTCTTAGGCAAAATATTGTCTCTTGTTCCGCCTAAAACTGCTCTTCTCGGACTTTGCTGTCTACCTTACTTTTTATGCTTTACTGTATAATTTTGAGCAGTATTTTAATTTCATCACTCCTGAGGCTGATTGTTATGAAGGGGTATGCCTGACCTACAAAAGAAAACTAGAAATGAAAATTGTTAGTTACTTTTGAAACAATTGTTGGGGACCCAAAGATGCAGCAATAGAGAATGCAGTCAGTGACCCATAGCTTGACTGCTTGCATCAGGGTCAGCGAACCAGAGTTGGCCAAGACCCTACTAAACCTCCACGTGGTGGTCCTGGAAACAGACTGCATCACTGCAGTCTGGCTGAGAGAGTAGGGATCGAAGAGGGAAGGCAAATCCGGTCCCAAAAATTGCCGTGCTGAAGTCGGATGTGTCGGCCGAAAGGCGCAGATATCACAGCTCCGGTGTAAACAGACACAACGCAACCAACGCCCTTTTCAGGACGAACGAGGAAGAAGAAACATTTGTTGTTGTGTCGGCTTTTAAAGCCGAGCTAAAAATAGGTTATTAAATTTTGGTTGCCCAAAACTAAATATATATTTGCAGTCTAGAACATTGTATGTAAGCTGAAAGACTAGTTCTAATACTAAAACGTAAGACTGGCTGAAAAAATTTAACTGGTTAACATTTTTATGTCTTTTGTTTTATTAAAACAAAATATTTAAACTTTTACTCTTAAGCAATACATAATGTTTAACAATTATTTAAAAGTATTTAAACATTTTGTAAGAAATGAACAATTTTTTAAAAATATAAATCTAATAACATTTGTTTGTTACTTTTATTTCCCTTGGTTAATTAACACTTTTATTACTTCCCTTGACAGTACTAACGTGCTCAAAGTCTTTGTTATCTCCCATAATGCCGCGTTTTTAATTTGCTTTTTTCCCCCCTCCATTTTTTTTTCCTTTGTTAACTTTGCGAATTAATAAATACCTTTGCTAGCAAATTACCAATATCCAGCATTAATTTCTTTTAGTTTTTGCAAAACTGATTAATACATTTTTAACAAAGTCTGTGTAGTATCAAATTTGCAAGAACATATTGTATCATTTTGATTTCAATCTATTTCTTTCCTCATGTACTAGAAATAATATTTTAAAAATAAAAGAGAAACTTCTTTATTCTTTATACCATTCGCTAACATAGTAACAAGCTGCCAGTTTCTGCTTTTCGAATTGGACTATTTAGACAATTTGTGTTAAGTGTGTATGCTTTTTTAAATACTTATTGAATACTTTTTCATGCTTTTGTAAACAAATATTTTAAATGAAACATTTAACAAAAACCTTGTGGTGAAAATACAGTGATGCAACGATAAAATTCCTCCAATTATAAAGATAGAAAATAAAATGTAGGGATAAAATTTAGATAAGATACGCTGCTACTTCTTCGCCCACGCCATGGTTTTCTAGTGTCATTGAAAACCAACTAGTTATAACATGGAGACTAAGGCCTATTCGTTTAGATGGGGTAGAAACGGAGAGAAAAGGAAAAAATGATGCGGTCTGCACACGTGTTTCAATCTAAAGCCTAGCAGACGCAATTTGTAGTTTATAAAAAAAAAATTACGCCACTAGTTGACACAATGTAAGAAATTGAACACGAAAAACGACCTTAGCTCTTGTCAGAAACAGATGTATCTTAGACGTTCTACGGTAAATAGTCGTTTTAATTTGAATATAGCGGCAAACGCCGTGAACGTGTAATAAAAACAAATTTCAAGACTAACATGGAAAAAATTATGTATTTCCTTAATAATAAGTTTAGAAGAATAAAAGTTAGCTAGTTTGATAGTCCATCTTTTCCTGAGAAATAATATACTTTTAATTACAAAGACGGACAGATAACACGGAAGATATTGACGAAAGACTGTATTGTTCAATACAGACGAGCAGACTGTTATTTGTGCATACTTCTCACTAAAGTTACTTTTTGACACGTCCTTGAGACTAAAGTAGAAAAACAAATTACATGTGGACAAGGGGCAGACAAGGAGGGTAGAATCTAAAAATAACTTAGCATAGAAATCTTATACGTGAGACAAAATTTGTGTAGTTTTTTTTTTTTGTAGTTTGGTCCAAAACCAAGTGTAATTTTGGGAAAACCCAAGTTCGGACGGACAGACCGACAGAAATACACTTCACACTAGACCGAAATTGGACTCAAATTGGACATTTAGGTTTAAATATTTAAACTGTAGAGGGGAAGTACTCTGATTGGACAAAAGAGTAATATTATTGACAAAAATTAGCCGACAAGTGCCATTTGTTGAAGACTGTCCACAGAAACAGATCGTTGATGCTCAGAAGTGTGTCGCCCATTAAAGATATATAATATTACAAGTGGGACGCCATAGTCTAGCCAGCAGCTCAGCTGAGTTTGTGCTAGTACAACGTATCTGTGTGTTTTCATTTTGAATTGTGGTAAGGGAAACATTATTAACCTTTTTATTTAACAATTCTGAGTGATTGATACTGCCATATAATGAAAAATGATTACGACAAGTGAGTACTTATTCTAGGTCCCCAGCGACAGTCCAGGGCCTAGAGGCGAATGAATAATATGGGAAAACATATCCAAGAATGTAGAATACAGATCTTTATTTCAGGAGATCAGTGGGAACATATCACCCACCTTATTATATGGAAAAAAGAGACTAATGAACATATTTCAGATGCAGTGCAGTCATAGAGGAATGGGAAACTGGTGCTACTTGATAACAGCCTGAATGAGATGTGCTGGGTCGGTCAGAGAGACCTGATCCTGTCTTGTTATTTTATGTATTATAGTTAGTAAAAATGGTGGAGTAGATAGTATGCTATGACATAGCCTAATTTTGTGGTTTCAGAGTTTTTTTGTCTGGCACTGTGCTAGTGCCAGATGCTCTGAAGAAATACAACGGTGGATGAATAAGAAGCCTATCATTTTATCTCAGCAACTGTGAGGAGTGGGCCAAGTGAACATCTTTACTACATCGTCACAGGCCAGTTAAGTATTGAAGACCTGGCCTGCTGCTGATTCATCAATATCCATAAATAAATTTAAAACCACTGGGTATAACGAACTTTGCCACCATTTACCCTGTTAAAAAGCCAATGAACAGTAATAACAAAGACTGGGTATGATGACACCACCACGACCCGACATCCAGTACTAGTTTTCCCAAAGACTCTGTAGTTAATATCCATATTAGAAAATGTCACTTATATATCTATGTACAAACTTTTCATGTGATTATTCAATTATATGCTCTTTTATTGATATAAATTCATCTTGATTCACACGTCCTGACCAGAAGAAAACTTGGTTCAGGACTAAATAAATTTTTAAAAAATTTAAAATTTTAACACAGTGTTAATTGACTTGATCAAAGAGCTTATTATTAGACCTAGTGTTTATATGTGTGTGTACTTAATTACCTGCACACCACATTTCAGTACCATAGACATTAAACGTAGCTAACATACATAATAGCAGAATAAATCTGTTTGAGGTCATAGGTGGTGGCAGAAAGGTAGCCTGTAACTCACATAAACTGTTATCTTCAGGGACCTTCACAGCTGACCTCATTCAGTACACTAGGTAACATAGCAACCGCACTTAATAACATCAAAACCACCACAAACCTGAAAAAGGGAATCAGACTTTAGCAAATTTCTAATTTATATACCATCTCAAAGTGTTCAAATCCTGGGTAAGCCACTTATGTCTGTTGTTTTTCTGTTGTCTAGTGTTCTACTTCTTTATTTCTTACGAGTGCCTGAAAACATACCTTTATGTTTGTTTCATATTAAGCACATAAAGTTGCCTTTGAAGCAGGGCCGGCCCTAGGAATTTTGCCGCCCCGTGCAATACTATACCTTGCCGCCCCAGCCCAACCTCAAATTAACGTTTGAAATTTTTAAAACCATTATGGTTAAACCAGCTTCAACATTAATTTCATGACCATTAGCCTAATTTTAAATAGTACCATTAATAATAATGTATTGATAAATTGATGAAAATACTTTATACAGTAGTCATAAAATAAACCATTGACTTTATTAGAGACAATTATATGAAATAAATGTAGTTACATTACTTTCATATAGGGGATGCTCTTCTCATGTCGAACGATGAACTGTTGAGTCACAAACACTTAACTATAGTATGTACATGTTATAGTTTTTAGCACGATTATCACATTATTTGAATTTATATTGTTTGAAGTATCTACTACTTAAAAAGACACTTTTCTTTCTTTCATATTTGCAAAATCAGAAATAATGTCTGCGTAGTCTAATTTTTGACCGATTTCATGTTCAATTGAAATCATGGCAAGTCCTTCCAATCTAGTTTCGACTTGTTGAGCGTAAATAAGTTTTAATAAGCTTCAGTTTTGAAAAACTACGCTCACCACTTGCTACCGTTACAGGCAAGGTTAGTAATATTTTTAAGGCTATAGCGTCATTAGGAGCAATGTTATTTTTAATAATATAACGAAGAGATTCAATTGGCGGTGTATTTTCTGGTACTAATTTGGATACTACTTTCAGTTCATCACCTAGCTCAATGGCATCAATGTCTCTATTTTCTTGATGTGTTAAAACGCCTTCTAGGTTTTTACATTTGTTTAAGAGCTCATTTGTCGTCTCAGATTTCAATTTAGGGATGTTATATAAAAAGGAAAAAATGTGAACTGTGATGTTCCAATTGCTCGAACCTTTCTTCAATAGAATTGGTTGCAACATCAATAATAAAAAAGAAAAATTCAATTTTGAATTTAGTTTTGGGATCCAAAATAGGTTCATCTCTTGCTTCATAGTTGTGTTGCTTTTTCTGCCGTCGCACTCTAGTACATTCAAACGTTGGTATCAAATCAGGATCAGCTTCAACTTTCTCAGCTAATGTTTCAGCATAAACAAGAAAATTTTGAAATGATTCATCATTTCTGAGATTCTTAAGGCTTTGGAGAACATTTCTCAAAGTTGTTATGGCACTAGTCAATTCCATTTTTGTCGTAAAAATTTTGAATCTGTCTTACACTACGCTCAAATTCCCCGCTCAAAAACTAGCTATAATATTTGAATCCAAATTAACTATAGTATTTGAAGCAGTCTAAGAACCCAGTCAAATTTTCGGCCAAATATTTATCTAATGTATTTGAATTTGTCTAGGAAACAAGTCAAAAGTTACAACCCACCAAAATTTATCTAAGAGCATAGTACAAATTTAACAACCAATCAAATTGTTTCCTTTTCTTGTAGTGATAAGAAAATTTTGGTTGACGTGAAAATAGAGGCTATTTTGTGTTTTTGACCAAACGAAGATATGTTATTTCTTAACAACTAAAGATAGTTAAACAGAAAGAATTATCTCAAATTATAGCGCTGATATTGCTTAACACATAAGCATAAATATTCACGCATGATAAAATTTTATTGTAGTAGAAAAATTTATTTTAGTGATATTTTCACATCAGGGTAATGCCCAGTTTAATTACTTAAAAATTACCCAGATTGAAATGCAAAGAAATAACTAAGGAATATCCATATAGAACGATAGAGAATAATTGGCCGTTTAGTTATCACTTTTGATAATTAAAATCGGTCCACTAATAACTATAATATAAAATATTTAAAATTAGTCAGATAAAACAAACACGCTCAGAACCGCATAAGTCACAAGTCTCAAAAATTAACTTTTTGACTTTTCCTCCGATTGGTCGGGAGTAGTTCTATAAATAGCAACAGGGTCTTACGGAAGCCGCCACTATTTTTTGAAAAGATACCGAGCTGAATGAATCTAGCAGACTGTGTCTACCAAGTCTTTTGCCGTTCTGACCTGTTAACAGAACTAGATTCCCACTGAGGCCAGTTCAGCTTGTGTGTTTATTGCCTGAGGGTAAGAAAGATATATTTATTTACTTATTTTGTTAATATTTAACCTGTGAGTACACAGCCTATTTGTTCGAGTGCTAGTAGAAAGTGAAACTAATGTGTATTGCCATACTGACCCATTTATGAATGTGTGTAGTTCTGCAGACATGTTCGAAATGAAAAAATGCGTATAGTGTTTGCAAATATGGTACCAAATTACGACAGTAAGTGTTAGTAGCGATTTAAATTGGTATTTTCTTCTGGAGTGACACACAGTTCAAAGATCATGTGATAAACATATAGGGAAGGTTAGAATGAAGTAATCAATAGGTCACATGCTGTATTGTACTTACCATGATTATTGTATGGAAGCCAAGCATGGACGAGGGACACTAACATTGAATCCAAACAGAGAAATGATTACATGAAACTGATTGTAGGCAACGGAATTCAAGGTCTTGTGCAACTTGTTAGCACAAATATCTGACAAGGGTAAGTTTTAATATTGTTAGGGGTGAATGGATTGAGGCAGACTTCTACATGGAATGGGTTGTCTTTCTATTCCAGGTTATATCACGAAATTAACTCGTGGCTGCTTTAAATTGAGGGGAAGTGTGGGAGTTGAGAGGTCCTCATATAACTGGAACCAGACCCCATCTTCGCAGCCAGGAGTCACAAAGTTGGTGATCCTGACAAATGTTTTACAGAACAGCAGCAGCAACATTCCAAAGTTAAGTCCTTTAGGAAGGCAATGTCAGTTTATCCAAACCATTCACCAAAACGTATTCAAAATAAACTTACAACCCTTTGTAGGATGAAAGTATCAGACCTTCCAAAGTAATCAAAAGACCTTACAGTGTAGTACTAGCAGAAGTATCAATATTATGAACAGGAACTGTGTGTGTAGTTATTCCAGTGACCACTTTACAAAAATGGAACCGATTTTTCCAAAATATTTATTTTAATGTGTAAATATAATTTTCTTGATTTTGAGAATTCCTGACCTAAAAGATTGAGGTCAGGACAATTAAATTGTACATAAAATTTCATACAGCCTTGCATAAATAATTTTATTAAAGTTGAAGTTCTGTTTGAAATTAATCATTAATTATATTAAATACATTCCCCTAGACCCGTAGCTAAATCAATTTGGGATCAGAAGAGGTAGCAGTTAGGGACTCAGAGTACATCATCATCCTCTTCTCTGAGAACTTACATAGCTTGACCCTACCTTGATGTCTATACACCCTTGCTCTTTTCAGAGAAGGGGTTATTACTTATAACTGACAAAAAGCCTGGAACGCTTTAGCGCTCATCATATATTTTATCCATAAGTGTCTAATGAAGTATAAAGCAGAAGTTAATTTCATATAGAATCAGCGCCCCAGGTTTTTTTGTCAATTTGATGATACATTTTTACTGCAAGCTATAAACTCCTTGAAAAATTATTTTTGGGTTTAAAGCCTGTGCTTACAATTTTTTATTTTTTGACTGCGCGCCGGGCGATGTTAGCGCTCGCAGGGATGGGCGGTGACCGTGCAGCCCTGTATGGCAGTGCGCAATAGGACCGTCTTCACTTAGAATTTAGATGAATCCATTCTCGGTTTTTGACGCAAGATAAGAGAGGCTGTAAATAATTTTTGAGCTGTTTTGAGGACAGTAAGCTAATGATGTCAGCGTCACACTCCCGAATCTTCCCCGACTGCTGGTGTAGTAGAAAATCGCAGGGCATTTGCATTCTAAAGAAGGAATTGTTACGCAGGCAACAGAGCTGTCGCTTTGCTGAAGTTGTAAACGTTTCAAAACGTCAATTATTTAGAATAACAATGAATTGTACTTTGAAGTTTTCATGTTTTATTTTAGTGATTTTCTCAGATTTATTTATTATGCCCCTTTATTTTAAATTTTATTAGCGTTTGTGTTTTGCAAACATGTCTGAGGGTCCATTGTGGCGATTTTTGAAGACAAGGTGTGAGATTGAAGAGAAGAATTTTAGGCCTACGGACAATTCTGATAAGGTTAGTGATGAAGAATTACAATCTTCTGAGTCATTTCACTATACTAGTGCAACAAGGGACATTCAAAAAGTCCGCCTTTTTAACGAAAGCTACTTAACAATGAGTTTTACATGGGCTGGTGAACTAAGATGTCCTATTCCACTGTGTCGTCTGTGGCAAACAACTTACAAATGCAGCAATGCTTCCAGTAAAACTGAAAATACACTAAACTACTAATCACAGCCATTTGACAAGTAAAGGTGCTGATTATTTTAAACGGCTGCTGGAATCTCAACTTTCAGTGAAAAGGCTCAGGAAGCAGGTTACTTAGTAGCAAAACTTCCTGCCCAGAAAAGTCACATGATGAGAACCTTATAATCAATCAATACCCTTTAGCTCCCCAAGGAGCACAGACCTTCAACAAACACATGCCGTCTTCCTGTCCTGTGCCATCCGCTCAAGTTCTTTCCATGTTTTCCTCACCATTTTCACATCTGTATCCAGTTCTCTTCACCATGTGTTTTTTTGGTCTACCTCTCTTTCCCTGTGGATTTCAGAATAAGGACTGCCTTGTAATGCTATCAACAGGTCTCCTTAATATGTGTCCTATCCATCGCCAGCATCTTCTTCTCAACTCTTGTTCCACCGGCACTTGTCTGGTTCTTGTCATCAATTCCACATTTGTGACTTTGTCATACCATTTCAGTCCTTCTATTCTACGCAAGCACCCGTTTATAACAGTATGTAGCTTTTTGGTTGTTGTTTTTGTTGCTCTCCATATCTCAGAGCCATACAATAGGACTGACTTGACATTTGAGTTGAAGATTCTTATTTTCGTGATTTCCCTTCTTCTCCATATGTTTCCAAATGCAATGAAAGCTCCTCTTGCTTTTTGTATTCTTATTTTGATATCACTGTCTGTCCCTCCAACTTTATCTATATTACTGCCAAGATATGTGTACGATTCTACATCTGTTAGTGGTGTTTCTTCAAGTTCAACCTTGTTATCATTTCTTGCATTTATTTTCATAATCTTTGTAACCTAATAATGCTAGGACAAGATGCAGTAAGAGAAAGGGTTCCACCCTCAGACAGCATGATAAGTCGACATACTGATGACGTCACATGATGCTGAAGAGGTTTTGTGAAATACGGTATATTGGGAAAAAAAAAATCTTTCCTACCCAGGTTGACGAGTTAACAGATCTCACAAATAAATGTCATGTTGTGACATTTGTAAATGATGGTGAAATTCAAGAAAACTTTTTCTGCTGCAAAGAGCTTCCCGAAATAGAAGCAAAGGCCAAGATATACTTAGTTCTGTATCCATATCTGGAAACAAAAGATTTGTCTTGGAGGGACTGTGTTGACATCTGTACTGATGGATCGCCATCATTGGTTGGCTCCATCAGAATTTCACCTCTCTTGTAAAAAAAAAAAAAAAAAATCCTAATGTTGTCACAAAACACTGCTTTCTTCATAGAGAGGTGCCGGTGTCAAAAACTCACGAAGAGCATATACTACAGAAATCCGGTGGCTTAGCAGAGGAAGAGTTTTCAACAAGGTGTTTGCGCGGAAAGGTGAATTGCAGGAGTACTTTCAAGAAAATAGTAGGCCAGATTTTTCTGAGTGCTTTGAAATTGAAGAATGGCTGCAGAAACTAGCCTACTTAGTAGACATTTTTCATCACATGAACTCTGCAAGAATACGTCTCTGCAAGGTCCTGGAGAAAAATTGTTGATAAACTTTGGCTCAAGAAATGATTGAAGAAAAGTACAACCCGAAGGAGTGGACACATGCATATACAGATGGATCTGCTGAGGGGGCAGTAAAGAACGGTGGAGGAGGCATTTTTATAAGATTCCTAAATGGAAAGATCATCCGAAAGGCCTTCCCAACTGGAAAGATCTCCTCCAATTTTAGGGCAGAAGCTATGGCACTACTGCAAGCCCTGAAGATCCTCACCAGACCTGAACAGCAGCCACAAGCTAAGATAGTAATCTTCACTGACTGCAGATCATTACTTGAATCAATACAAAACACCAGAAATGATAACATGATGAATGAGATCAGATCTGAGCTTAACATCATCCAAAGGTCATCAACCATTGCCCTTCAGTGGTTACCTGCCCATTGTGGAATCGCTGGTAATGAGAAAGCAGATGCTCTATCAAGAAGTGGCAGTAAAATGGAACAATACAGCCACCCATTGCCCTATCGGGAAGCAAAAACCATCATCCACAACAAGTACAAAAATCAGTGGAAGGAGGAAGGGGATATATACAGCAGAGATGACCCAATCCACCACCTAAACAGACACCAACAGACGACAATTTTCCGCCTGAGAACTGGTCACTGCAGATTACTTGGACATCTCTATCGCCTCAAGATATCCCACACGAATGAATGCCCTTGTGGAACTGATATCCAGACTCCAGAACACATTCTCTAGAACTGTCCAACCCATGATAAATTGCGACGTGTGACCTGGCCAAAAGGTGATGAGCTCCAGCAGAAGCTATGGGGCTGCCGCGCCGACCTGGAAAAGACTGTGGACTTCGTCCTGGCGACAGGCCTGCAGATTTAGCATGACTACAAACCGAACGCAGAAGAAGAAGAAGAAAATTGTTGATGTCAAGTGACAAGATTCTTGGACTGAAAAAGAAACTGAATCTTTTGAAAAAAATCATGTTGCAAAAAGAAATCTTAAACTGTTTCCACTGATGCATGGGCTTGAGAGTGAGGAAGGATATTAGCAAGTCTTACTGAAAACCACCTGGAAGAACTGCAGAACAATATTCAACACAAGTGTATAACTGAGTGAGGAACCCTTTCTCTGAATCTTCTGCTCAGATTGAGAACTTACTGTGATAGAAGAGGAAGAACTTTGTGAGCTGCAGTCTGATCATACACCCAAGATGAGATTTACTGACCAGCCCTTGGACAATCTGGATTTCCATGAAAGATATTCCTGTCAGGATTGTCATGAAAGAAGCGATTCCTGTCATTTTGAGTACTTGTGCAGCAAATAAACAAACAGAGGCTTCACATTAATAATAAATTCTTTAAGCACCAAACACGGCGCATAAGGCAGAAACCAGTGCTCTCCAGGTTGTTCGTTGTGACGCCACTCCTCTTAACTCTTGCACATTATTTAGGCCCAACGTTCTTTCTTCTCTTATTACAGTATTGTTCTTCTGAGTGTTTCTTTTGGTCTTCCTTTTTACCTCTTACCCTCAGGAACCCAAGTGAGCGCCTGTAGTGGTATTCTGTTGTTTTGCATTCGTAGGACATGACCGATATATGACCATCGTCTTTTCCTTATATAGTCGGAGACATATTTCTGCCTAGTCTTCTCTTATTTGTCGATTAGTCTTGAATTCTTTCCAACTGATGTTCATGAGTTTTCTAAGACATTTGTTCTCGAATGTATTAAGCTTGTTCTCCAATGATTTTGTTATTTTCCAACTCTCACAGCTGTATGTTAACACTGAGATAACATTTGAATTAAACAGACGAAGCTTGGTATGTATATTCAATGATCGTAATTTCCAAATGTTAGATAATCTATTGAAGGCGCTAGCTGCCAAAGCAATTCTAGTATGAATTTCTCTTGTTGTGTCACCATCCTGAGTCATTTTACTGCCTAAATAATTGAAACTTTCAACTTTCTGTAGTTTTTCCCCGTTCAAGATGATATCAAAGGTCTCGTTAGAAAAGTTCATAGCTTTAGTTTTAGAGGCATTTATTTGGAGACCTATTTTAACCGAGAGATGACACAAATTATTTACTGCTTCTTGGGATTGTCTGGGTGTTGAACTTAAGAATGCTAAATCATCTGCGAAATCCAGGTCCCCCAGGAATTTTTCATTTGTCCATTTTATACCTAATTGTTCATTGTGGGTATAGTTTCTCATAACCCAATCAATAGCTATTCCAAAAAGTAGTGGTGACATAATACAGCCTTGTTTCACCCCTGTTTCTACTGTAAACCATTCTGTATTCCCGTTATTTGTTCTAACACAACATCTTGCATTGTCATATAGCGCTTTGATTATATTCACATATTTTGATGGAAAACCATAGATTGTAAGTATCTTCCACAATGATGGGCGGTGTAGACTATCAAAGGCTTTTTGAAAATCGACGAAGGTGATAATAAGTGGCGATTGCATTTCCACTGATTCTTCTATAATTGTTCTTAGTGTGAATATTTGATCAATACATGATCGTTTCGGCCTGAAACCCGCTTGTTCTTCTCTGATCTTTTCGTCAGCATGCAATTTAAGTCTTTCTAACATCATGCTACATAATAATTTTCCAGGTACTGATAACAGATATACCACGCCAGTTATTACAGTCTGATAGATCACCTTTCTTCGGTAACTTTACAATAATACTGTCTTTCCATTGTTGTGATGGTTGTTCTTCTCTCCATACTTCATTTATAATATCTAAAATTCTCAAGAGGTTGTTGTCATTAACTGCTTTAATCATTTCCCCTGAAATTTCATCAACTCCAGCAGCTTTAAAATTTTTAAATCTTTTAACGGCTTGTTTGATCTCGTCCAGCGTGAATTCATCGCAAGTTATTGGCAAGGTGGTTTTGGGTGTTTCATTATTAAAATCAGGTGTTACTGTTGGTGGTGGTCTGTTTAGCACCTCCATAAAGTGCTCAGCCTATCTCTTCATTTGTTCTTTTTCTGTTGGTATTGAATTCCCTAATTTACCTTTAACAGGTGTTTCCATAGCAGTAGGCTGGTGACATAGTTGTTTTGTAATTTGATAAAGGCACCTACTATTACCAGTTCTTGCAGCATTTTCAGCTTCTACGGCCAGTTCATTGATGAAATGTCTTTTATCTCTTCAAGTTTTTGTCTTCACTTCTTTATTTAACAAGTTATAAGTTAGTTTGCAAGATTCAACTGCATTATGTGTACTTGCCGCTAGTAGTTTAAGTTTTGCTGTTTTCCTTTCTTGTATTTTATCCCAAGTATCTTCTCTCATCCATTTTTTCTTTTTATGTACTAGGTATCTGGTGGTCGCTACAGCTGCTTCTGTCATTGCTGTTCACATTAAAGGGGTAAATTTCATTATTTTTAGTTTCAAAAACAACACTTTTTATGCATACAAAGGCCTACAGAAGAAATCAAGAAACCTTACTTACTTAGTCGTTCCCCTTCTATCATGAGGTGTAGAGGTTTGTAAGAGAGAGCGTCATACTATTCTATCGGCTGTCTTCCTTCTGGCCTGGTTCCTTTCTAGTCCTCGGTCCTTCAAAGATTGTCTAATGTTGTCATCCCAGCGGACTTTGGGTCGTCCTGGATCCCTGGCTCTTAGTTTCCCATGCTTGTCATGGTAGCCGATCTTCTCCCATTCTGCAGACATGGCCAAACCATCTCAGTTGGAACTGTTCTACTTGGGTCTGCAGGGGTTGGGTTTTTAGGCCTTGACGTATCGTCTGGTTGCGGACCATGTCTCTTCTTGTTACTTCAACCACTTCCTCAGATACCTCATTTCTGAGGTTTGGATCTGATTTTTGTGGGTTATAGTCATTACCCATGACTCGCATCCATACGTCAAGACTGGGACATAGGTGGAGCGGTATACAGCCATCTTCGTCTTCTTACCAACTTCTCTTTTGCTGAGGAATCCTCGATTTATGGCTTGAAAAAGTCTCCCAGCTGCTGCTCTTTGGGTAGCCAACTCTTCTTTGATGCCTCCCTTCCGGTCTATGACAGCTCCAAGGTATTTAAAGTGGTCGACCTGCTCCAGGACCTGTTCTCCCATCTTAATCTGATGTCTTCTTTCCTCTCGTGATATCACCATGGTTTTTGTTTTCGAGCTGCTTATGATCATCCCATCAAGAAACCAACACATGTATAATATCTTGTAACTGCTAGGCATACATTTGAGCCTGATCATGTCACTCAGTAAGAGAATGTTTTTTCAAAGTCTTGTATAAAAATGTGTCTTAGGCTATATTTTTACTCATACTGCTTTGGCCTATGGCTTTTAGTAGCTTTACTATTCAACATTGTAAATACATTTTCATGTTGTAAATAGCATTAAATAAAATCAAGTTACAACCTTTATTTAAATTAAATTTACCGAGCCTACCTTAGAAAAATTAAATCCCATTTTGGCTCAAGCCAAACATTTAACAGAAATTTATAATGTTTGCCTTATGTGTTTTTTAAATTTAAGAACGAGAAAGAAAGAAAAAAAAATTAATTTCAAGAAATGTAAGCCTACCTGTTTTTTTTGTGGTGGGGGTGGTTTTGAAGAAAGAATGGCTAAATAGTCCTTTTTAGTTTTAAATAGAGAAAAAAACTTCTCTTGCACATACCGTATTTCACAAGAATCTTGTAAAGGGGAAATTTGTGATAAGACTATTAGGTCTACTTGGAGAAGGTTAAAAAATTCAAGTAGGAAATTAAAAAAGTTCCTGAGGTATCTTCTACCTACACTAATGCAAACATTAGAGCTGATAATCTTTGTGGGGAACCACATAAAAAAGAGTAGGCTAAAAAGTTGGTCAAAATAAACAGATCCACAGACAAAAACTCATCCTCTACTCAAAATAGCACAGACAATTATAATATTTACAACTTACTGATCACGCCAACACACGGTGAAATGTTGATAAAATAATTTTTATGCAGGGGTTCCCTAAGACCTGAAAATTATTTCAAAGGCTCCTCCAAGATAAAAAGGTTGAGAAAGGCTGGTATATCATTCAATAATTTTTCGAATACTCTTTGTCTAATAAACCACTTATTTCTTTAAATACCATTTAACTCATAAACCAATCAAATATATTAATGTATTCCTTGGGTGTACAGGACAGCGACTCCACATTTCCATTTATCCAATGTCTGATATTTCCTTAACGTCTCTCCTTGTGTGTTTTCAACAATTCACTTATGTCACAGAGGCCTTCATGTGGCAATTGGCCTTCATCTCTTCTTATTTCACAGTGAGTTTTCCCACAGAATTATGGTGTCAGTTTTATAAATGAAAACATTCATTCACAATGAAAATCAAACACACATGAACGAATAAAGGTCACATTTTTGCTCCATAAGAGTAGGTGTCCATGAAGGAATCCTGCACCAAAGCAATTTGAATATGCCATTGCAGAGTGGTTTTCGTAACAATTTGTTGCACACGATTGTTACGGTATATGCTATTAACGCCGTCTGCTAAAGGTTAGCAGACGTGCAATTGTAAAGGTTAAGACATTTAATATATTGCGATAGATGTTTCAATTATTGAACGCTCCATACACGATCGATTATGACGTGTCTAGCGTTGTTTGGGTCACAGTCGGTAACTAGGAGACGCTACCCTTTGTTACTTGACCGCCAAGCTGAATAGCTGCGTTTTTCTAACCTTCCAATTCAATGGCATGATATAGCCATTTATATGTGCATTTATGATGGACCAGGGTCAGTCCTAGAACTCTATATGAGAGGAAACTTACGGAGGTTAGTGTTTAACTAGAATCCTCAGAAGGAGGAGAATAATCGTCAAATTCGTATGAATATTCAGACTCGCAGTCTCACTGTCGGCAGGTAGCCATGTCTAGCTGCGCGTGCATATAGCTGTGATGTTCTGACGACAATACTGCATTGTATCCTTAAACGGACATTGACACGTAACCCAGCAGTCTACGTTATTGATTAATTTATGCATGACTTATACGGACTCATGTTCTTCTCCTATTTGAAATGATCATCCTGTGTGTACATGTGATTAAATATTACGGACTCAACCTGAAGGCATTAATTACTTCATTAATGTTGCTGAGTTCAAGTTACACTAATTACTTCTTCATACCATGCTACTGAGTTGTATGAACGCTTCACCCTAATTCGCGTAATAATAACCCAAGCACGATGAACAAGAGATCACTAAAGTAACCATACTCAGTGCATGATCTTCAACCGGCAAATAACTCAGCAACAAAGTGGCGGCCGAATGCGGGGAACGACAGAAAAAAGAAACAAACTTCTGTTCCTTACGCACAGATTAATCACAATATTTACGATCAAGTTTCGATCACATGATCCAGTCGAAGATGACGTCTTACTCATTATAATGCCTAACAACGTGACGTCACCGAAAGTCGTGTAGGTGAACTGTCGGAGAAACCAAAGTCGTTCTCTAAGCCTAACCAGGGGAAACATGAGCCATTGAAGCAAACACACGATATGGACTACAGGAGCAGACAGTCAGGGGCATTAGCCTAGCTGTTGACGACCTCTAGCACTGATCTAAGCAACGGAAAAGATAAGTCTAGCTGTTTAAACTGTCGTCATTGCAAACAGTAATACTGAGTCCATGCCTTTTGCCTGCATAGGCATGTCTTTTCTGAATGTGTTTCATGTAATTTTGGGTTGTTTTACTGTGTTGTTAATTAGTGGGCGGTAGGGAGGATGAACCGAAATTAGATTCTGTGGCTCTCACGATGCCTGAATTGATTTCGGTCGTTTCTTAGGGCAGTTAAACGATTGCATTTTTGGAAGCCCCATTGAGGTTTGCCATTGGACTGCCTGTCCAGATCTGCTATCGTTTGACGATTTGTGTTAGCTGTACCGTTCCGTAGATAACTGGTGTATTTTATTTGTACTAAGTTCACATTTTTATTCAGTTTTGTATCATGTTCGTTAACTATTTCGTCCAGTCTACTCTTACTATCAATTTATTTTATGATTGTTAAATGTTCGTCCGTTATGAGTCCTGTGATGTCATCATTTTTTTTTGGTGTACTTTGAATATTAAGTTGACCTCGGGTCAGTCTTTGACCCTTCATTTGGCTTGTGACACTTCCGCTTGTTTTATTTAGTTCATAAATTCATTTTTAATTGTGAAAATGTCTTGTTTGCGTCTTGACATTGTTTGTACCCTTTAGTTGCATCATTGTTTTGTTTGTACTCATGATATATATTAAATACTACATTAATAATATAACATTATATTCAATAATACACTTGTAATTTAATTTAATTAATTTTTTCTGACATTTAAGGTTAATATGGGACATTGCATAATTATGCAGTGATAGTCCAAGAAAGTAGCACTACAATTTATAAGAGATGCCTAGGGCATAATAATAATATAATATATATATTGACCAAATAAAATAATCTTATAGTCTACCTTTGAGGTGACAGACCCATTGTATATTATTTAATATACTTTTCTAGTACTAAGAGAGTGACTTAGTACATTGAACAATATAATTACTAGGAATCATACCCAACATTATTGGATATTAAGATTAATTGTGTGATGTAATTACATTATAGTTAACAGATATCATAACTATTTATGATATAGTTAGTACTCAGATACAATATTGTTACAAAATATTGTCTATTAGTTGAACTTAGACATAAGAGTTCAGTACTATTGTGATTATTTATATTGAATATTCCTAAGTTGAGTAAGTATAATAATTACTCTGAAGCTACTATTGACTATTTTAATCAGTAATTATCAATAATTACTTACCAGATAAAAGTCAAAATGCTTACTATAGACCATTTCGTTAAAATTGGTAAGGAATATGGTTATAAATCTCAAGAACTTCGTCAGTTTGCTGAGGCAGAACTGGAAAAACATAAGGCAGAAATAGAGGAACAAAAGGTTGCATTAAAGAAAGAGGAGGAGGAACGTGAGATGAAGCAAATTGCCAAGGAAAATAGATTGAGAGAGATTGCTCAACGTGAAAGAGAAGAGCAAAGAGCAATTACCAAACAGGAAGAAGAGAATAAATTGAAACGAGAGGAAATTATTTTACAACAAGAAATGGAATTGGCGCGTATTAAATTGGAGACAGCAAGATTACAAGCACAAAGTGCTGATGCAAACCAGAATAATAACGCACAAAATGGATCGTCATCCAGCCAAACTAAACATTTCTACAACTTTAAATTACCCACTTTCAACTTAAACGTGGACGACCTTTCATCGTTCCTGTCACGTTTTGAACAGACTTGCAAAACAAATCATTTGCCCGAAGAGTCATGGGTACTCAAGTTAAATGAATTCTTGGTTGGAG
This sequence comes from Oreohelix idahoensis, assembly GCA_024509875.1. Taxonomy (NCBI): domain Eukaryota; kingdom Metazoa; phylum Mollusca; class Gastropoda; order Stylommatophora; family Oreohelicidae; genus Oreohelix; species Oreohelix idahoensis. The sequence goes on from JAMPIV010002915.1 coordinate 203,923, forward strand.
AACCATTGACGGCTTCTCAAAATGCTGACCCATCAATAGCAAATAACTACGGTGCTATTAAGTCCTTGCTTTTACGAAGGTTTCACCTAGACGAGGAACACTGTAGGTTGAAATTTAAGGGAATTTTACCTGAATCTCCAAAAGATTTTGCAGGATTCATTGCGAACATACGCAATACATTTAATAGATGGGTTGAACTGGCAGAAGTCAACAAATCGTACGACAAATTAGTTGATTTACTACTATGGGATAAGGTATTATCTTCGGTTAGCCAACCATTCTTTGCATATTTGCAGGAGCGTAAACCAGGTACTATCGACGAGTTGGAAAAAAATTTCTTTAAACTACTGTTCGGCACATCCGAATGCGAACATTTCTAACTCTTCATTAAGAGAACCTCTACCTGTGGCGTCTAATATGGCCTACAATCATAATAACAAACAAAGACATCACAGTGTAGACAGAAGTAGGTTCCAAAGAAATCACAATGTTAACTTTCAGAAGGGACATAATAATGATTTCAACAATAAAAATGAGTTCAACAGAGGTAGATCACGAGACAGAAATTATTCACCTCAAACAAACTACCACAATAGTCAACATAACACTAATTATAATCGATCACATACCCCGAAAAATAACAATAACTGGAATGGTAATAATCATGGCTCGAGACATCGAGATAATAGTTACTATAGAGGACGACGAGATAATTCTAACAATTATACTCGGAATCGATCTCATTCTCGGGGATCATCTCATTACAACCATAATACAGGGGCGGCAGTTACAAATAATACTACCCCTATAGCTCAGGTCCCACTTGACAATAATACAACACAGTCTTCTGCTGCATGTTTTGCTATTAATTATAATGTGGCAAATAGTTGCCAACAATGCAATCTTATTTTTCAGAAGGCGAAAGAAACAGTGCTTAACTGCGGACATATTACACCAGAGGTAGGTCTTGCAGTCAACGATGGAACAGGCTTACTAATTTTTAACAGGGGAATCGTTAATGGATCCGTCGTCTCAATGCTGAGAGATTCAGGATCCACGACGATTGGTGTACGTCAGTCGCTGGTACATCCTAGCTGTGCGACAGGAGAATACGTCCGCTGCATGACATTTGGTGGAACTATTGAGTTTTACCCCACAGCTATTGTCCATGTTAATACACCTTTCTTTTCAGGACAAGTTAAGGTATGCATGCTTCAGAATCCAATTGCAGATCTGATGTTGGGACGCATCCATGGTAGTAAGGATTGTTCCCCACAGGAAATTGATGAATGGGAATTAAAGAATGTGCAATCTTATTGCAATGCTAACGCTGTCATTGCAACAGCTACATTACGGGCCAACAAAATAAATACATGTGGCACAGTTTTCTCCAATTTCAGTCTCAGTACCATTCTGGAAATCGATAAGGAGAAGGATAAGACTCTCCTACAGGATAAAAAGTATACTAAACTACCAGTCCATCCTAGGAAGATTAGAAAATCATTTCGAGGCAGATATACCTTTTCTCAAGAGAATACTGCCAAGTCAGAAAATAAATGTTGGCGACAAGATCGTATTAACAGTGATCTGAATGAAATTGTTGAAAATGGGCAAAGAGAAAATATCCCAGACAAAGGTAATGATGGTGAAGTTCTTATGAACTTAACTAATAAAATTAGGACAAATAAATATGTCAATCATTATGAGACATCATCTCATAAGACTACCATATCCAAAAGATTAAATAGAAGAACTATTTATCACGTTAGTGACACTGATCCCACTTACATTGGGAAGGGTGCATATTCTCGCACCGTGTTAGTGCGCAATCTGCCACAAGGTACCAGATGGCAGGCACTTAGCAATTTCTTTAATGACACGGCAGACGTTATGTTTGTACGGTTGTTGTCACCTACCAATGACAGGTATGGTGAAGCTATAGTTACATTTCGTAACAATAGAGATGCTTGAATGGTCATCGAGCATGATAATGGTGCTTACTTTAACCATCATTGTCTACGGTTACAATTAGTACCTAATGCTGCGTCACGCAGATAACATGCTATGGTAATACAATTGTCTCGTATCATTAATGACTCATAATAGTCATTCATCATTTCTTTTCTTTACTGGTCCTTACAAAGTCATTGATAAAATTTCTGACGTTGATTACGTCTTAGATATCAAGGGACACAAAAAGATATTTCATATTAACATGCTCAAGCAATTTCATACACGTCCTGAACACTTACAGTCAATTTTTCATGAACTAGATGACAACACAGTATCTACTTGTTATTATTCCAACTTATCCGTCATCCAGGAAGAAGAATCTTCTTTTCCTGAGGTACAGTTACCGTTACCGGTACCAGTAGTTCAACCTACTGAATCTTGGCGGGATGTAACCATCTCTTCAACGGTTACACCGCAACAGCGTCTACAGATTGCTAATCTATTACAATCTTATCCAGATGTGTTGACCGACGTCCCGGGTCGCACATCGGCTATCAGTCATGACATTACTCTCAATGACGATACACCTATTCGTGTACATCCCTATTCGGTTCCTTTACATTTCCTTGCTAAAACTACTAAGGAACTTGAACAGATGTTGTCTCTGGGAATCATTGAGACTAGTAATTCGCCATTCTCTTCTCCATTAGTGATTGTCCGGAAGAAGGACAATAACATCAGACTATGTGTTGATTATAGAAAATTAAATGCTAAGACTATAGTTGACAGCGAACCACATCCACTTATCGACGACTTACTGCCACGTCTATCCAACGCAACTATATTTAGTAAGATAGACTTAACTAAAGGTTATTGGCAGATACCACTGACCGAAAAGGCTAAGTACTACACCGCATTTTCCACTCCACAAGGTCTATACCAGTGGAATGTGATGCCTTTTGGGCTTGTTAATGCGCCAGCTACCTTCATTCGCCTGATGCGACAAATTTTATCAGGTAGACCAGACGTTATTACATATATTGACGACATATGCTTGTTTAGTTCGTCGTTTGAGGAACATGTTTCGGGACTTAGATATGTTTTCGACACTCTAAGGAATTATCATCTAACTGCTAAACCTACAAAGGTTCAGATCGCGTGTAATGAGATAACCTTTTTGGGACATATCATTGGATCGGGATATATCCGAACGTTACCTAGTACAGTCTCCAAAATTCTAAACATAGCAGTTCCTCAGACGAAGAAACAGGTCAGGAGTTTGTTAGGACTTGTTCAATATTACAGTAGATTCATACCAAACTTGTCATCCATCACGGCTGTATTGTCTTCATTGTTAAAAAAAGACATGCCGGTGAAGGTGACATGGACTGGTATATGCAATGAAACTTTCAACAAAATTATAAATTTGTTCTCGCATGAACCAATTTTAAGACTTCCCGATGCTTCCAAAAGATTTTTCTTACGAACAGATGCTAGTAACTACGGCATTGGTGCATGCCTGCTCCAGAACCATGATGGCGTTCTACATCCTACCTTATATATTTCAAGAAAGCTAAAGCCGGCAGAAACAAAGTATTCCACAGTGGACAAGGAACTTTTATCAGTTATATGGGCAATAACTAAACTGGAAAAGTTCTTGCTTGGTGCTCCATTCACCATACAAACGGACCAACGTGCTGTAGCATCTTTGCGTAGATCAAATCACAAAAGCGCAAAACTCGCCAGATATGCGATCATCCTGCAGCCATTTGAATTCTCCATTGAACATATTCCTGGCACTGAAAATATTGTGGCGGATGCGTTGTCACGTAATCCTATTGACGACGAATAATCAACATTGACATTCCTAAACTACGTCAATCATCACTACATTGGATAGAACGAAGTATCAACTATAAGGGAACTAACCTTGACTTCAAGTCAATAATTATAAACACTATATGCATCACAGAATTGAACTAAAGACAATCAAGGTATACATATTGACATTGAAACTTCGTCTAACGTCCATACACAATATATGAATATTCGTTGAACAATCATGGAACAATATCTGACGACAAGTCGAACTTATTATCCTATGTGCACTTAATTCTTGGATCCTAGGATAATTGACATTTCTGTCCGACGGAAACGTTTCAACACTTTGTCTAAAAGAATTCATCAGGATCAGGACTACGGATGGATCATCATATCCTATACTAATTAATTAGTTAACTTAACTTCTTAATTGAATTATTATCAATAAAATGAAATGTGAGAAAAAAAATGAAATGAAAGAACAAAAAAAGAGAACGAAATATAAAAAGAAGAAATTATGAAAAGAGAAAATAAATCTCACACAAGTATTAGATTAATATTTTTTTTTAATGTACCTATACGATATTTAGTTAGTTAAATTAGATAGTTATTATTCACTAACACTTAACACACACAATTAAGTTAAACTTATATTCAAATTTCTTTCTATTTCTTCTCACTTATTTGTCTTTTCTTCTCTCATAACATCGAGTTACATTAGAATCTTAATAATTTAACACTTAGTTTAATTAATTAATTTAATTTTAATTAGTCAAATTAATTCCTATATGACATACTAATACGACAGACCTTACTTTAATTTAATTCTATCATTCACTATTAACATTGGACATTTTATTTAGTTGATATAATAATATGTATAATATTGATATATAATGTGATTAATGTTAGATGACTATGACAAATAGTTAGTTGACATGACCGCGACACGGTTCAACTCAGAACATCGTCGGCCATATGTCACAATTGTGTTAAATTTTTTGAAAAATTGTTAAGTCGGATAGATCTTGAAAAAAAATCTATCGATTTTTTTTTTCCTCGGTGTACAGGGAATTGTTACGGTATATGCTATTAACGCCGTCTGCTAAAGGTTAGCAGACGTGCAATTGTAAAGGTTAAGACATTTAATATATTGCGATAGATGTTTCAATTATTGAACGCTCCATACACGATCGATTATGACGTGTCTAGCGTTGTTTGGGTCACAGTCGGTAACTAGGAGACGCTACCCTTTGTTACTTGACCGCCAAGCTGAATAGCTGCGTTTTTCTAACCTTCCAATTCAATGGCATGATATAGCCATTTATATGTGCATTTATGATGGACCAGGGTCAGTCCTAGAACTCTATATGAGAGGAAACTTACGGAGGTTAGTGTTTAACTAGAATCCTCAGAAGGAGGAGAATAATCGTCAAATTCGTATGAATATTCAGACTCGCAGTCTCACTGTCGGCAGGTAGCCATGTCTAGCTGCGCGTGCATATAGCTGTGATGTTCTGACGACAATACTGCATTGTATCCTTAAACGGACATTGACACGTAAACCAGCAGTCTACGTTATTGATTAATTTATGCATGACTTATACAGACTCATGTTCTTCTCCTATTTGAAATGATCATCCTGTGTGTACATGTGATTAAATATTACGGACTCAACCTGAAGGCATTAATTACTTCATTAATGTTGCTGAGTTCAAGTTACACTAATTACTTCTTCATACCGTGCTACTGAGTTGTATGAACGCTTCACCCTAATTCGCGTAATAATAACCCAAGCACGATGAACAAGAGATCACTAAAGTAACCATACTCAGTGCATGATCTTCAACCGGCAAATAACTCAGCAACAACGATGGAGTCTGCTAGCCTCCATGCACAAATTGTACTTTAATGACCTCTTGCAATATGTCATAACGAGCAATGGTCCTATTCTTTCTTTGTCTCTTCAGAGACACCTGGGAACCATACAACAATCTAAACATACAGTTAACATACATCTCCATTTCTTTGTCTCTTCAGAGACACCTGGGAACCATACAACAATCTAAACATACAGTTAACATACAAATATAAGTATTAAAACCAATAAAACGGTATTTAATCAGTTTTACGAATAACGGTTCACAAGAAACAAGGGATGTTTCGGGTTTTACCCTTCGTCAGCCACAAACAGGTGACAAAGTAAAGAATACATATAGGTACTAAAAAACTATACGGTGATGAGAAATATACAACAAATGGGCGATACAAGCAGATGGAAAAAGTAAACAGCAACAGTGATGAGAGAAAAAGAACAATAATAATACAAGAAAATCGTAAAATCTAACAGAAATACCGAAACAAGAAAGTAAATAATCAACGAAACGAAAAAAAAGAGAATTAACAAAACTGATGAACTAATAAAAGTTATCTCAGCTCAATCCAAAGAATCTGTGAAAGAAAGCAGTAGTACTCCGTCACAGAAATCGCAAGGAAGTGACGTACGATAGCGGCAAAACCAAAGATATAAAAAAATACGAAACGAACCAAAACAAAAACATAAGAAGATAGATTTAAAAGGCAACGAATAAAGAATGAAAAAGAGAAAAGCTACCAGAATTTATGCAAAATGATGTTGGATATTCAAACCATCGGGAGCTAAAACACCCATATTAAAAATAAGGCGATTCTCCAACGAAAAGCGAGTCTTGTCATTAGTGGCACATGAAAGGAGGGCGGTAACATGAATATCAGAATTACCTGCATGGTCAGGCCTATTGAAATGAAGGGCCACCGGTAAATGTTTGTCATGATAGATGTCATTCAAGTGCTCACGAAACCTGTCTGCCAAACGCCAGCCAGTTTCATCAATATAGGTCATGCCACATCTCTTGCAGATGATAGCATAAATCAGATTTCTGGATTTGCACGTAAAAGACTCTTTAATGATAAATGTTCCTTTCGGAAAAGTGACTGAGTTTGCAGTACAAACGGACAGGTCTTACATATCCGGCGTTGGCACGGTTTAGTACCAAAGTAAGACGGGCTAGTATGTCGCAAGCGACTGTGTTCAAGAATATCCCTAAAATTTCTATCCCTGCGATAAGCTACCTAAGGTGTATCACGAAACAACTCTTTGGTATCAGGATCAGAGTTGAGAATAGGCAGATGTCAAAACAGAATTCTCTTTACCGCCAGACAGTGAGGATGGAAAGTTAGAACCAGTTTGAGTCTGTCAGATTGGACAGAAGGTTTAATAGTGAGTGCCGTCTGATGAGAGACGCGTGAGTTACGATTTAGGGCATCAGATAAAACATGTTCTGGATAAAGACGTCGGCGAAAGAACTCAAGCATCTCTTGAGCTCGCTGATGAAAATCATCGTGACATAACCGACGCAAGCGAAGAAGTTGAGAAAAGGGAATGGAATTTTTACAACTAAGAGGATGCAATGAAGTATAAAGAAGGAAACCATGAGCGTCAGTAGCCTTATAATAGACAGATGTTTTAAGACAAGTAGGACTAATAGTCACAGTGATGTCAAGGAAGTTCACTGAGGTCGTAAAGATTTCAGAAGTGAATTTGATGGCAGGATTGAAATTACCAACAGTCAATAAATCAACGGAGGTCTACCTCAGACATGTCTGTAATACCAATATCATCGTCAATATAGCAGCGGTAAAACTCAGGTATTGGTCCATCATAACTTTGAAAGACCAAATATTCAAAGTGGCCCATAAACAGGCAAGCGTAACTAGGGCCCATCTTAGTACCCATAGCGACGCCACTGATTTGGTTGAAGAATTGGCCATTAAACTCAAAAGAGTTGAGAATAAGAACCAACTCAGCAAGGCGAAGAAGCGGACCTGTACTTATTGCAAGATCAGTACGCTGGTCGAGAAAAAATTGGAGTGCCTTGAGACCATCAGCATGTGGAATAGAAGTATAAAGGGAACAAACATCTAGGAGGAAAAGACGGTAAGTACGGCAAGGCGTGAATCTGATCGAATCAAAAGTAGTGATAGCATGAGTAGTGTCTTTCAAATAAGATTGGCGACTAAAGGCTGGAAAATACTATCAAGGAATTCAGAACTAGTTAACATACAAACAAACATACATCTCCACTGCTGATAAATATACCACACACAAAAAATTACAGCAAACACACATATAAATACAAACACTGCAACAGGTAGTTCTACAACCAGACACTCACTCAAAACCGATATTAAATATAATCAAAAGTATTCACTTTTCAAAGCTACAGACTTACAACTTGCTGGATATGAATTTTACTAATTGCGAGATGATCACTAAGTGACCTTTGATCTTACGGTGACCCATGCATGACCTTGATCTTCATGAACTATGTCTGTCTTTTGAAGATTATATTTTACTCTACACATTTCGATGTCAAAAAATTCTCTTCTTGGCCCTCTTCTCTTTGACTTTTGGAAACGTCAAAGGTACCGTTAACACAGCCTTAAACACAATCTCTCCTTGAGGACCTTTTATCTTTTTGATAGTGCACCCAAGGATTGTGGCATGTGTGGTGATCCTGAAGACAGAAATGGTAAGTAAGTAAGAATCAAGAAAAATACACAATTGAGATCAAAATAAACAGATCAGTTGTAAATACTTCACTTTCAGACGTCAACTTTAATAAGTTTAAAGAAAGTGGTGGTCAGCTAAGGTTGCTGTATCTTCAGGAGTGGTCTGGTACTGGTGACGGCCATATGTTGAGTACTTTTGCAGCAGATGTTCAGACGTCATTTTATCAGTGCAACATCTATACTCATTGGTAGTTCCTATCTGTAACTTATTGAATAGATGGTATCTTAGTCTGTTGTGATCTTTGTGGAATCTTCAGTTAAATATACAAAGAATCTTAAGGGCTTGCAACACTGAAGAAGAACTAAGAGTCAGTTAAAAAAAAAAAAAAGAAGAAGAAAGTTGCAGAAGATTTAAATGTAAAAGATCAATCAAGGGGGAAAAAAAACAGACATGCTGGAGATTTCAACATTAAGTAAGAGTGAGAAAATACAAAACTATAGGCACATCAATGTACAGATCAATACCCTTAATCTCCCCAAGCAGCATTGACCTTCAACAAACACATGCCAAGTCCTCCTGTCACGTGACTTCAGTTCAAGCTCTTTCCACGTTTTCCTCATCATTTTTACTTGTCTCCAATTCTCTTCTCCGTGTGTTTCTTGGTCTACCTCTGCCTTGCTTACCCTGGGGATTTCAGAACAAAGACTGCTTTGTAATGCTATCCACAGCTTTCCTCAATGTATGTTCTATCCATCGCCATCGTCTTCATCTCACCTCTTGTTCCGCTGGCACTTGTCTGACTCTTGTCATGAGTTCCACATTAGTGATCTTGTCATACCATTTGAATCCATCTATTCTACGAAAGCACCCGTTTATGAAAGTCTATAGCTTTTTGGTTGTTGTTTTTGCTGTTCTCCATGTTTCAGAGCCATACAATAGGAAATGTACAGATGAATGGTATTAATCTCTTAATCACTGAAAAAAACATAATAAATAAAAGAGCAGTATGAACATTGTTATCAATTTATGTTCTCTGAGCCATTAAAATTCTGTGCTGCAAATCTTTCACCAGTCCACTCCATCCTGCTAATTTCAATCACGTAAGTTTCTAGCAAACTAAATTTCAAATTACTAACATTTATACTATTTCTGTAAAGATTAACTCATTCAAGTGCAGTCAACAATACCAGCAAGTTTTGTTTATGATTTATCTTCCTGTCTTTTGTTCGAAGCTTTTGATCTATACTCCCTGTCTTTTGTTTGAGGCATATGATAAATCTTCCCATATCTGTTTTTATTTTTAACGTGTGTTCCTTAGCTTCCTCTTATCATTTTTATCTGTGGGTTCTTTGTCAGTGCCTAAAGAGTACTTATTTTGTTGTTTCTTCCTCTGCTTCCTACTTGTTCCTGTATTTGCCCCAGATAAACATCAAGCCTCTTCATAAGTTATAATTGTATCAGGTTGATTATCGTTTTCATGTTCCTTTGTCAATATGTCAGCCTCTTCACTACCAGGGATGAATCACATCTATGCATTCAGCAAGCATTTTTTGTTCAGGTTTGCTTCCCTCAGCCTTTTGCTGTTCTGAGCCTACCTACATGGCAGCAGGTGGATTAAATCTGGGTTTTCATTCTCCTAAATGAGATGCTTTGCAGATTTATCAGCCTGATCTACACAAAGCTACTATTACAGAGTCCTGCCCTCGCCCTTCTTTTGTTTGAGAAAATGGTCCCATCACAAGCAGGCCAGGATCTGGGCTTTTATAGTCTGAGGCAATTCAAGATGCATCCCTCAGAAGCATTTAATCACAACTGAGAGCTTATTCTCAAATCCACTCTAGAACTAGAAAGTTGTATTTGAGATTATTTTCCTCAGTTAACTCTTAGTATCCGGCAAGCCCCGTGAAGTGGCGCGGGTTTAGTACCAATTTTACGGCTCGCCAGTTCAAGTGGCGCGCGACGGTAACGATAGCTAAACTAGCGCGTAAAAACGCGGTTTTAGCTCCCGTATAGTAAGAGTTAATGCCCAATCTGTCTTCTCCTATGTGTTATTTGATGGGCTATGGTTTGGTCGTGTCCTAAATTCCTTTGCAAGAATGACATTCTTAGAAAATAAACACATAATGAAATTCAAATATTATCAAACATAAATACTGAATTCATTTCACCTCGTTTCTTCCTTTTTCTCCTTCAGACTTCCACACTAATTACCGTAAAATCTCGCGTATAATACGCACTCGTGTATAATACGCATGCTTGATTTAGCCCAAAATTTTCTGGTAAAATTGAAATTCGTGTATAATACGCATCATAATTTTTCAAGATTTTATTTTATGAAACTTTTGTTAAAAAACTGAAAGAAGATGGAAGATGCTGCGCGATAGTAGTTCTTCGACGAACTGAAAGACCATGTCGCTTCATAAAATGAACTGCCCATCCATATGACGCTTTAACTCTTAGTATCCGGCAAGCCCCGTGAAGTGGCTCGTTTTTGGTACCAAATATACGGCAAGCCAGTTCACGGGGCTTTTTACATGAAGTCTCTATCGGCAAAGAGTTAATGAAATATTGTCGATGTTTTATCCAATCCAACATTTATAGTCACTTCCTGTATTCAGTCTGTTTACAAATATTAGAGTGGTTATCGTTTTGATGAGTTATTAAGTTCGATTTTTAGTGTTTTGTTCGGGTTTGATCGTAAACAAATTTGTTCTAACGAAAATGGCTTCATCTTCAAACGATTGTAAGCAAAGGTTATCGGCGGTGCAAGTAGCACGACTTATTTCTTCTTGGATCGAACATGAGGATGATCAGTTATCGAGTGATAATGACAGTTCAGATTCAGAATGTATTTTGCCCAGCGAAGATATATGTAATCAAAACACTGAATCAGATGAGAAGGGGGCGTTTCCCCTAGCTGGTTCTGTCAGTAGTACTAGCACTAGAAATGCCAGGCCAGTGAAAAGACAACAAGGAAAAGGTAAAACTCCCATGAAGAAAAGATAGGCCTACATCTAGATCAACCCATAAAGAAGCAGAATCCACAAGTACTGATGGTAATACAAGTACAATGAATGAGGAAATTAGGTGGAATGAAGTTGATGCTGGCTCAACACAAAATGCTTTCCGCTTTGTACCGCCTCATGCTAGGATTACAGGTGTGAATCCAAATATTATACCTGATGATTCTTCTGCATTTTATTGTCTCAAAGCTCTTTTAACTAATGAGATTATAGATGAGCTTACTGTTTCTATAAATGAATATATTGCCTCATATACTGACTCTGTCAGTCAAATTCAGAAACGGCGACAAAAAGATATGTCTATCAAAACTGGTATCCAGTTACATCTCCAGAACTGTGCAAGTTTTTTTGCTGTGATAATAGCAATGGGAATTGTGGAAAAACCAGCCATTAGTGATTATTGGTCTAATGAAGGCTTTATGCAAACTCCCTGGTACAGACAGATGTTTACACGGGATAGGTTTCAGATGTTATATAACACGATGTTTCATGTGAGTGATGTAGACGCACAAGGTAAAGCAAAGATCGAACCATTTCTACAGAAAATGTTATCTAGATTCCAGGAAGCATTTTACCCTTACAAGGAGCTGTCTTTGGATGAAATGGTAATTGGGTGGAAAGGCAGATGGGCTCACAAAATGTTCAATCCAAAAAAACCATGCATTCTTGTTTCAAGTTGCGCAACAGTGGAAAGCAAGGACATCACCAATCGCTTTGGTGAAACAAAAAATAAACCACTGATGATTGATTATTACAATCAACACATGAATGGATGGATGTGACAGAGTGGACCAAAGCATTGTAACATATGGCACATTTAGCAGAAGAACAAGAAAAAAATTGTCTTCTAGATTTTTGAAATAGCTCAGCTCAATGCGTATAAATTATTTACACTGTCAAAAACAACAAATGCCAAAAAAACAGAGCCTTCTTCAATTTAAACGGCAACATGTCAATGAGCTCTCTCTTGTTGCTGCTGTGGATTTCCAGCAAATTTCTCCCAGGATTGGACATGGCAATCAAGTGAACAATCCAGTCAACAGACTAGGAGGAACAAACCATTTAATTAAAAAATTCAAATCTCATCGCAACTGTGTCGTTTGCAGCACCCCTCAAGTAAGGGTCAGGACATCCTTTTATTGTGAAGGATGCACAAATAATCCCCATCTACATCCAAATAACTGTTTTGCTGCTTATAGTAAAAGAAAATAGTTTGTGGTAAATATCAGTTGTGTATAAAGTGTGTACATAGTTTATTTTCGTCATGATTTTTCAATATGTGACCTGAACATTTCAAAAGGAAACATTTTTATTTAGTATTCAAATAAAATTGAAACTTGTCTGTGTTCCGTATAATTGGATGAAAGTGGTTCTAGGAGTTCCAGGCTTCCGAATTGGATTATTTTTGTGGGTAAGTACAACTTTTTTCCACATTTTAAAATATTTTAAAATTGTTCTGCACTCATTACTGTATATGTTGCATGCATGTTTAACACCACTTAACAATTAAGTTAGGTGCATGTCAAAGGGGTTTCATTTCTCTATATTTAGATATATAACACTTCATGTTATCATTATAAATAAATTATTTAATGCAAAATCAGTAACGGTAGTAATATCTGTGAATAAAGGTTAAAATATTTGTGCGCTTTATCTAAATATACCCAAAAAATTCAAATTGTAATAAAAACTTTATTTGTGCTCAGAAACAACTCCAACTTTCCTACATTATGTGAAAATGGGTGTACTTTAAAATGAAAGTAGGTTTAGGGGTAGAAGTTTACCAGAATTAATTATACATATTGATAAGGACAATTTGTTTTTCAATTTTTTATCTTTTTAAATTTTTCTGCATTCATTACTGCATATGTTTCATGCATGTTTAAAATCATTAAATAATTCAGTTAAGTGCATGTCAAAGGGGTTTCATTTGTCTATATTTAGATATATAACACTTCATGTTATCATTATAAATAAATTATTTAATGCAAAATCAGTAACGGTAGTCATGTCTGTAAATAAAGGTTAAAATATTTGTGCGCTTTATCTAAATATACCCAAAAAATTCAAATTGTAATAAAAACTTTATTTCTCAGAAACAACTCCAACTTTCCTACATTATGTGAAAATGGATGTACTTCAAAACGAAAGTAGGATTAGGGGTAGAAGTTTACCAGAATTAATTATACATATTGATAAGGACAATTTGTTTTTCAATTTTTTATCTTTTTAAATTTTTCTGCATTCATTACTGCATATGTTGCGTGCATTTTTAAAATCATTGAATAATTCAGTTAAATGCATGTCAAAGGGGATTCATTTCTCTATATTTAGATATATAACACTTTATGTTACCATTATTAATAAATTATTTAATGCAAAATCAGTAACGGTAGTCATGTCTGTAAATAAAGGTTATAAAATATTTGTGCGCTTTATCTAAATATACCAAACAAATTCAAATTGTGATAAAAACTTTATTTGTGCTCAGAAACAGCTCCAACTTTCCTACATTATGTGAAAATGGATGTACTTCAAAATGAAAGTAGGCTTAGGGGTAGAAGTTTACCAGAATTAATTATACATATTGATAAGTACAAATTGTTTCTCAATTTTTTCAATTTTAAAATTTTTCTGCACTCATTACTGTATATGTTGCATGCATGTTTAACAACACTTAACAATTAAGTTAAGTGCATGTCATAGATGTTTCATTTTTCTACATTTTAATATATAACACTTTATGTTATCATTATAAATAAGTTACTTAATGCAAAATCAGTAAAGGCAGTCATGTCTAAAAATGTACTCTCTGAAATCAGCTCGTAAAAACGCGGTTTTTGAGCACGTATACTGAGTTAAGGCGTTCCCCTACAGTGAAAACTAACTTTTGTTCTAATAACATTTTCAAACTTTTTATGTGCTCAATAGACACAGTGTATGTCCATGAACCGAATTCCACAGTTTATTTTGTTAAAAAAATGTGGTTACCATGGTAACCAAAAAAAAATCCGCCATATTGGATTTTCATCACTTTTAGAGAGCTAAAAACTTATGTTTCCCATTGACCAAACTTTACCAAATTGCACACACATGTTGTGACTGACAATTAAAACAATTTGTCAGGGGCTTTTTTTGATAAGTTTAAAATTCTATTTTTAATGCTTTTTAAAAACAAATACACTATACTTGTATGAAAAACAATGAAAAAAAAATATTTAAAAAAATATATCAAAGCAAATTACCAAAATATCAAAAAAGCCCCTGTCAATTTAAATGTATATATGTGTCCTACATGCATGCCAAATTTCAGACTGATCTATTAGATAGTTTGTAAAAAATAACGTTTTTTGTTAATAAAATGTTAGTTTTGAGAAAAATGCATTTTGGTCACCGAATGACTTGTCTTGTCCAATATACTCCATTCTGGGGGGCTGAATGTGTTTAAAATTGTCCAGCACTATATGCTGCACCTCCTTCAGCTTCCTGCAGCTGCTCCTCTTGCCTTTATCTTGCCTAATTTTTCTTCTTTCCTTCTACATGGTAACCAAAAAAAAAACAACCGCCATATTGGGTTTTTCACCAATTTTCAAGAGCAAAAATCTTATGTTTACCATTGACCAAACTTTATCAAATTGCACACACATGTTGTGACTGACAATTAAAACAATTTGTCTGGTGCTTTTTTTTGATAAGTTTAAAATTCTATTTTTAATGATTTTTAAAAAAAATACACTATATTTGTATGAAAAACAATGAAAAAAAAATATTAAAAAAAATATATCAAAGCAAATTACCAAAATATCAAAAAAAGCCTCTGTCAATTTAAAGGTATATATGTGTCCTACATGCATGCCAAATTTCAGACTGATCTATTAGATAGTTTGTAAAAAATAACATTTTTTGTTAATAAAATGTTAGTTTTAAGAAAAATGCATTTTAGTCACCGAATGACTTGTCTTGTCCAATATACTTCATTCTGAGGGGCTGAATGTGTTTAAAATTGTCCAGCACTATATGCTGCACCTCCTTCAGCTTCCTTTAAAATTCTATTTTTAATGATTTAAAAAAAATACACTTTATTTGTATGAAAAAAATGAATAAAAAAATATATCAAAGCAAATTACCAAAATATCAAAAAAGCATGTGACAATTTAAAGGTATATATGTTTACTACATGCATGCCAAATTTTAGACTACTCTGTTAGATAGTTTGTTAGTAATAAAATTTTGGTTAATAAAATGTTAGTTGTAAGATAAATGCATTTTACTCACCGAGTGCCTTGTTGTTAAACTCTTTCTTTGTGTGTAGTTGTTAACTCATACTGGCTACTAGTTGTTGAATCATGCTTTATTTGCTAAATGATGTGAATGTCCACCAGTGGATAAATGTAGATGTTGGGACTGGTGTAGTAAAGTGTAACGATTGTCAACTCATCAAACCCAGCACAGTTTTGGTCATACAGGTCATCTTGTCCTGGAACGTGATGAGGCTCCGACAAGAATGTGAGTGTAAACAATGAGTGTGTATCTGAATGTCAGTACGCGAATGGTAGAATGATTCGATAGAGTTGACAGGTTGGTAGTACATCACTCATACTCACACTGTTCGAATTCAAGAAGTACTGGAACTACGGTGGTCTTTTTATACATTTAATGGGACGCACACTTGGACAGTACGTGTATGGTTACAGGAACAAATGTCGACATAGACAGCATAATGTTGATCACAGGAATATCATCTTAAGTTAGCATTCATGCTTGGCAAATATCATAATGGAGCATTCGTAAATAAGCATTCAGCGTTCCATCATGTAAATCATCTGGCTTTACTGACTGGGCACGTCAGACCATAACCAATACATAGGAAGGCTCCTAGACCTAACCTCGTCTAGCGAATATTCCTTCACGTAAAGTTCAATATATATATATATTTCATAATATAGGAATCCCAGACATGGGTTCTCACATGTAGCAGTGATCTCTTGGTTCATCGAGCGATAGTACAGGCATCCCTTTTTCTCACTCGATAAATACAAAGTATATGAATTTCAACATGGCTGTTCTCTCTCTCGTGAGCTTCACTCACTATAGAATATAGACCAAAATTAGTCATTCATTAAATGTCCTCATTTCTTCATAGGTTCTCTCATAGAGGTAATTGAATAATATCATACAATCCAGTGCTGATACATAGGAATGTCTTCTTCCTTTGAATGGATATTCTTTTTAAAAGTACCACTGTGCATCTGCTTATCAACAACGATGGCGAAGCCCAAGTTCATAATAAATTGTGGTTTTACCTTTTTATGCGAAATATAACTTTGCCATTCCTTGGCAAAAGAGAATAAACACTGGGGTAAAGTACATACAACATGTCTAAATGATTATCACTTTTCCCCATCCATATATAGATCACTATTTCGGCAAAAAGCCTGCTACAACAAAACTCGGCATCCTCACAGGATGACAGCCATGGATCACACCCTTTGCTAGCGATACTTCCGCTGCATAGCCTTTGACCTTTTCTAGCGACAACCAAATTAGTTCGACTTAGAAATGCAAAGATATCCATATATAAGACAGACTCGTCCTACTCATACAAACACTACGTATAAATTCAGGCCATAGATATACTGAAGCAAGAACAATCTATTCCTACCCAGCCACAGAATAAATTGCAGTAGGCCTAGAGTCGTCTGCGGAGTCCGATCGAAGATGACAGAACTATTTTCAAGGGAAGCAACCCAAAAATGACTTCTCCTTAAGCACTTAAAAAGGAAATACTTTGCTTACAAAATATTTGCGAACATAATAAGAATATAAATGTATTATATTGCAAGATAGTAAAAATTGCCCTTTACAGTCTTACCACACCTCCCGGGAAAAAAAAAAATAAATTTTTTTTTTTTAAATACATCTAGGAGCACCGTAGAATAGGCTCACAACGCAAGAATACTGCGCAGATGAAAATATCAGGAATAACTATAATTCCTAATATGACTGGTGAGAATATATATCTCAAAATCTGAGAGAAATTGTTTCCCTATGAATAAATGTTTCCAGGAAGGTGTGATGTACGTATAATACAATTCTGGTAATTATACAATGCATACCAAAAATTCACACTACAATCTTAAATTTATGATTTATGAAGAAACAATCATCAAAGACCAGCGGTGAATTAACATCAATAAACCGCTAAGTAGCGATACCATCATTCTATTATTAAATTACAAATGTGTATCTTAGTAAAGAAACAAAAAATAACTGTTGTAAAGTTATACATATTAAAAAGATCCAATATTTAACAGTTAAGTGGCATCATGTGGGCATCTGGACAGAATGTCCGCCATCACATTTTCTGAACCACGGATAGCTCGTACCGAAAAATGAAAAGGTTGAAGAGCGATTGCGTATCGAGTTGATCTCGAGCTCTTCAAGTTTTTACTTTGGATAGCCGTAAGAGCTTTTTGGTCAGTTTCCACTACGAAATGCGCGCCCAGAAGGAATCTTTGGAGTTTGAGAATTGACCAAACCATTGCCAATAATTCGCGGTCTAAAACCGAGTAATTCCTTTCTGCAGCATTAAGTTTTCTGGATATGTACATTACAGGATGCAGAGTTCCAGAGTACTCTTGCATTAGTGCCGCTCCAATCCCAGTGGATGAAGCGTCACTACGAAGAACAAATGTCTTATCTGTTGTAGGTAACACTAAAATAGGTGGTGATGAAAACATAGTTTTGATCTTCTCTAGTGAAGATTGGCATTCATGAGACCAGTGAACCATGTTAGGCGACCCTTTCTTTAATAGTGTAGAGAGAGGTGCCATGATAGAGGACAGATTCGGAATGAAACGTCCATAAAATTGTATGAGACCTAAAAGACTTCGCACTTGCTTTTTAGTCCTAGGGATAGAGATGTTAAGTATCTTAGTGATATTATGGTCTTCTGTCTTCAAGAAACCGTGACCTACTCGATGGCCTAAGAAAGCAATTTTGCTAAAGCCAATACAAGCTTTAGATGGTTTTGCTGTCAGGTTATACTCACGTAGAGTTGATAATAATTCAACTAATCCTGAATAGTGATCTTCCCAAGTATCGCTGAAAAGACAGATGTCGTCTAGATAAGCAATGACATCTGACCGATACGATAGGATTCGACGCATCATGCGTACAAATGTAGCTGGTGCGTTCATAAGGCCGAAAGGCATAAAATTCCATTGGAAAAGGCCTCTGGGAGTAGAGAAAGCGGTAAGAGGTTTGGCGCGTTCGGATAATGGAACTTGCCAATATCCTTTAGACAAATCAAGTTTAGTGAAAAAAATGCGATTTAGAAAGACGAGTAAGTAACTCTTCTAGTAAAGGCATAGGTTCAGCATCGAACTTCGTAACTTGATTCAATTTGCGATAGTCAACGCAAAGACGTATGTTATTGTCTTTTTTTCGAACAATAACCATCGGCGAAGAATATGCAGAAGTGGATGGTTCGATTATTTGTAAATCTATCATTTCATCCAACTCCTTTTCAACCTGTGTTTGGAAATGTATAGGGATAGGATAAGGCCTAACCCTAATTGGAGTATGTTCAGTTAGAACAATGTCATGCTCAATGACATGAGTTTGTCCAGGGATGTCAGTGAGGACATCCTGAAATGTTTGTAACATAGACGAAACTTGTCGCCGTTCTCCTAGAGACAAATCAGGAGAAACAGTAACGTCTTTCCATGATTCACTAGAATGAAGTGGGATCATTGGAAGCGGGAGATTAACATCCGAAAAACTTGTTTTCCTCATCCTGTATTACAGACAGTGATGAGTAATGACCATGTTTGACATGAGAATCGTCCGTTGCCTGGAAAATAGGCTGTAGATAGTCAGGACGTTCATGGAACTCCGTAAGCATATTGATGTGGAAGGTTTTATGCTTCCCGTTAATATCGACGATGTAGTCAACATCTGAAATTTTCGATATTATATCGTACGGACCTTTCCAACTAATAAGGAGTCTATTTTCACGACAAGGTAGCAAAACAAATGCTTTGTCACCAGGACAAAGTTGTCGTAAAGTTCTCTTCTTATTAGCAAATTGTCTTGCCTTCTGCTTAGCAAACTCAGAAGAGGACGTTGCCAATTTGCATGCTTCGATAATCTTTTGTCTCAGCGCGATGACATACTCGTAAGAAGATTTTGTGTCATCGTCAATATTGTCAGCTGTTATAAGATCATGCAGCAAAGACATTGGGCCGCGCGGTCGCGCGCCAAAGACAAGTCCAAAGGGCGAAAACCCTGTATGTTCATTGGGGACCTCTCTGTACGTGAAGAGGGCCGCGGGTAAAACCCTATCCCAATCCTGAGGATGATCCTCAGTTATCTTCCCTAATAAGTTCTTAAGTGTTCTATTTAGTCGCTCGACCATCCCATTGGACATAGGATGATAGATGCTACTCAAAGATCTCTCTATCTGTAGAGTAGACATTACTTGAGACATGGTATCCGATATCAGTTGGGTGCCATGATCTGATATTTCTCCGGGGAATCCCAGCCGAGAAAATATAAGCCAAAGAGCATCTGCAATGTCAGCGGTAGTAATGCTCTTTAGAGGGATAGCCTCTGGCCAACGTGTGCACATGTCTACACACGTTAAGATAAACTGATGTCCTCTAGCAGATTTGATCTTGAATGGACCAATGATGTCTATCGCCATTTTCTGGAATGGACGAATAGGAATATCTGCAGCCTGAATAGGCGCAGCATGACGAGGACCTTTGGATTTGACTTCTTGACATACTTTACAGGATCGACAATAGATCCGTATGTCCTTGTTCACAAAAGGCCAAAAGAAAGCCGCAAGAACTCTTGACTTTGTACGGGAAAAACCCATGTGACCAGCACACTGAGGTCGTGTGCATGTTGTAAGATCTTAACTCTCAAATTCTTGGGTACAAGAATCTGAGAATGACTTGACTTAGTGGAGTCTTGCACCATACGTACAAGTACGCCATTCTTCATTGTAATCCAAGATTTACAATTTGAATCTTTATTCGTATCACCTTTTGTTACAAGAGTGAAGAATTTCTTAAGAGTCGGATCTTCTTCTTGTTGTTTTATAAACGAGTCACGAGAAATTACCAAGGGATCATCTTGGTTATGCACTTCATTATCTTCAACAGATGAAGTTTCAGGCATATTGAGAGCTTGAGCTCTAGTGACTACTGCATTAGCAGATTGCATATTTTGATTTTCCCAAACGGAAATTTGCTCCGGAGTGCATTCTTGGACTCCGTGAATGCGACCGATGATAAGATCAGCGATCGGATCCGGCAAAAGACATGCGTGTACATCTCCTGTGAAGAAAGGAGTAGCAATCCTAATGATAGCGGTAGAGTATTTCTCTATGGTGCCGCCAAATGTTACGCATTTGACTACTTTGCCTGTAGAATGAGAAGGATCTATGAGTGACTGCCTAACCCCAATAGTTGTGCATCCAGAATCAAAAAAGTACTGAGACTGGATTGTCATTTACTAAACCTTTGTGTAAGACAAGAGAACCTCTCCCATCATGCGCGATTGACGCAGGAAGAGCGGGAAGAGGATGGCCACAGCTTAAAGTAGACACTGTGGTTGGCTCAAATAATGTTTTGCATTGGGGGCACTGAGATGCTCTCCCAAAATCAAAAGCGGCACATGCCATATTATTAGAGTCATCATTATCTTTATTTTGTTTATAGGCTTCGTGGGACTCTTGCTGTGCAGAGTTCGCCTGGTAATGAGCTTTATGTTTTTTGAATTGTGCTCTACCTCTGTTATTATTGCCTCTGTACTTATCATTGTTTCCACTATTATAACCTCTACTCGGGTTTGAATCATAGCTCCTTTGGTTACTATCATCATATTCATTATAATGAGTATCTCGGTAATTATGATCCTGTTGTCTCCATGAAGGAAAACTTGGATAGTTTCTAGAATGACTTCCTTTGCGAAAGTTCCTGTAATTATGACCACCCCTGAATCGAGGGCTGTCAGCTCTTCTCCAGGTATTCGAAGAAGAACCCTGAAATGATTGGTTACCTTGGTTCTGATAACTGTAATAGTTACCTTTTTTATTAAACCTATTTTGAGGTCCTTGGAATTTGTGAGAGTGATTAGGGTTGTATGGTGTTGCAGAAGCAACTGGCATACCTTCTTTAACCTTACTGTTGCTAATGGCTACGTCCGGATGTGCAGTGACGTATTGGGTACAATACTGTTCCATTTCTTTTAGAGACTTAGGTTTACGCTCATGTAAGAATTCGAGGAAAGGTTTATTTATACTTGACATAATCTTGTCTCTGAGTATCAAGTCCATAAGGGCTTCATAAGTCTTTTCTGTTTTGGATAGCTCAATCCAACGATCAAATGTAAGACGTGTTCTTGCAATGAATTCTGAGAATTCTACACCTGCCTCAGGCACCATTGTCTTAAACAACTTCCGATAACCCTCTTCAGACAACTGATACTTCTTTAACAAGGCTGCCCTAATAACATCATAGTTATCTTTGTCAGCCTCTTCAACCAAACTTAAACTAGTCAGAGAATCACCTTTCAGATTTTCTGATAACTGGTTAGCATATTGTGATTTGTCCACATTATGTGCTCGACACGAGCGTTCAAATCTGTTTAGCCAGAATGTTATGTCATCACTGGAAGGGTTGAACGCTGGTACCTTGACCTTGTAAGTAAAGGGTTTACCATTACCACTAGATGCTTGATTAACATTACTTATGTTTGTTAACTTTAACTTTTCTAACTCAAATGCTAAAAGTTCTTTTTGGTGTTCATGTTCTCTTATTGCTTTTTTTTCTTGAGCTTCAGCTTGTAATTTTCTCTCTTCTGCAGCAGCCTGTAATTTTTTTTCTCTTCAGCAGCAGCTTCATCTTTTCTTTTCTCTTTTTCCATTTCCATCTGGAATCTTTTTTCATCAGTCTGTATCTGCAATTTCTTTTGTTCATCCTCTCTTTGTAATTTTCTTTCCTCAGCTTCTAATTTCTTTTCTTCAATCAATGCTTTTCTTTCTTCAGCAGCCAATGCTTTGTCATATTGAGCAACTGCCCATTCTTCTAACTGCTGACCAGTCTTATCAAGAGCCCTGCCTTGTGTGATAAAATAATCCAAGGTAGACATCTTGTCTAATAAGATCAGTAATTTGCAAAAGTAAATAAATTTACTTTCTTAGTCTTAATCAAAGACTTTGTATGATAACTTTGTAACCTGTGAAAAATAGTACTTAACTATCCCAATCACTGTGGGAAACAAGCCTTACAAAGGTCTTGTATAAATCCTTATATAATAACAGCTATAAGTTGCTGGTTCACTCTATAATATAAGTGCAGTGCACCAGAAATAGTGTTTTATATCATCAACTGTGTACCTTTAGTAATAGTAATTAACTATCAGTTGATTCTTGTACATCAATTTATATGATCAACTATATTTTAAATAGTGTATGTCGATCAGGCACAAAACAAAACAGTTATACAGAAAAACATGAAAACATTTGCGGAAATGAAATAAATAAAATTGGAAAAAACAATAAAAGATAAACCGCAAGAGGATAACAAATACAAATAACGCCACAGTATATAAATATAAATTGAGAATAGAACTGAAAGATAGAATAGGGTAGACCAACAAATTACAAACAAATCAAAACAAACTAAAGAACAGAGGAATATTACAAAAACAACAATGAGTACAGACTTCACAGCTAACACTAATAGCAACAGCTGTCGCAGCAAATTTCCAATGAAGAAAATTGCACCTATAGAAACGCACACATCAGACCCTCTATTACGTGGGATACTCTGCTGTGTGACACCGCCCAACCGAAACAACAACCCGCTGGATACAAACAAATATCACATATAAATAGTTAAACATAAATACATAAATGCATAAATAGTATGGCAATATGATGTAAATAGAGTGTTGCAGAAAGAATGTGTTGGAATGAAGGCTCAGTTACACTGCCTAATAGTACAGTACTGTGGTACTTTATTAAACAAATACTTCTGGTCTAATTATTTTAAATTCAACACAGAAATAGAAGCTCCATCGTTGATTTGAATGATAACAATCAATGTAGGACTTCTCAGTTCAATAACATTTTCTTTCGCAAACACTGTCAAATATTCTCCAGTCCTGATGTGTAATGTTCTATGTTTCAACCAAGCTCGCTGTGTAACACTGTCAGTTGTATGGCAAATGTCCAATGAACCAAATGTCAACAAACCCTGACCTAGTTACTGCATACTCTCGACAGGACAGGTCACGCTGACATCACTGTAGAGTTGTACTGCTGATGTATTTGTGTGTCGTAACAGACCCCAAGGAACGTCTGGTCTCAGTAGTTTACTTCTCAATATGGTCACTGTGCAGGTTGACCCAGGAAGCTGGCACACCAGTTGTTAAACTCTTTCTTTGTGTGTAGTTGTTAACTCATACTGGCTACTAGTTGTTGAATCATGCTTTATTTGCTAAATGATGTGAATGTCCACCAGTGGATAAATGTAGATGTTGGGACTGGTGTAGTAAAGTGTAACGATTGTCAACTCATCAAACCCAGCACAGTTTTGGTCATACAGGTCATCTTGTCCTGGAACGTGATGAGGCTCCGACAAGAATGTGAGTGTAAACAATGAGTGTGTATCTGAATGTCAGTACGCGAATGGTAGAATGATTCGATAGAGTTGACAGGTTGGTAGTACATCACTCATACTCACACTGTTCGAATTCAAGAAGTACTGGAACTACGGTGGTCTTTTTATAACATTTAATGGGACGCACACTTGGACAGTACGTGTATGGTTACAGGAACAAATGTCGACATAGACAGCATAATGTTGATCACAGGAATATCATCTTAAGTTAGCATTCATGCTTGGCAAATATCATAATGGAGCATTCGTAAATAAGCATTCAGCGTTCCATCATGTAAATCATCTGGCTTTACTGACTGGGCACGTCAGACCATAACCAATACATAGGAAGGCTCCTAGACCTAACCTCGTCTAGCGAATATTCCTTCACGTAAAGTTCAATATATATATATTTCATAATATAGGAATCCCAGACATGGGTTCTCACATGTAGCAGTGATCTCTTGGTTCATCGAGCGATAGTACAGGCATCCCTTTTTCTCACTCGATAAATACAAAGTATATGAATTTCAACATGGCTGTTCTCTCTCTCGTGAGCTTCACTCACTATAGAATATAGACCAAAATTAGTCATTCATTAAATGTCCTCATTTCTTCATAGGTTCTCTCATAGAGGTAATTGAATAATATCATACAATCCAGTGCTGATACATAGGAATGTCTTCTTCCTTTGAATGGATATTCTTTTTAAAAGTACCACTGTGCATCTGCTTATCAACAACGATGGCGAAGCCCAAGTTCATAATAAATTGTGGTTTTACCTTTTTATGCGAAATATAACTTTGCCATTCCTTGGCAAAAGAGAATAAACACTGGGGTAAAGTACATACAACATGTCTAAATGATTATCACTTTTCCCCATCCATATATAGATCACTATTTCGGCAAAAAGCCTGCTACAACAAAACTCGGCATCCTCACAGGATGACAGCCATGGATCACACCCTTTGCTAGCGATACTTCCGCTGCATAGCCTTTGACCTTTTCTAGCGACAACCAAATTAGTTTGACTTAGAAATGCAAAGATATCCATATATAAGACAGACTCGTCCTACTCATACAAACACTACGTATAAATTCAGGCCATAGATATACTGAAGCAAGAACAATCTATTCCTACCCAGCCACAGAATAAATCGCAGTAGGCCTAGAGTCGTCTGCGGAGTCCGATCGAAGATGACAGAACTATTTTCAAGGGAAGCAACCCAAAAATGACTTCTCCTTAAGCACTTAAAAAGGAAATACTTTGCTTACAAAATATTTGCGAACATAATAAGAATATAAATGTATTATATTGCAAGATAGTAAAAATTGCCCTTTACACTTGTCTTGTCCAATATACTCCATTCTGGGGGGCTGAATATAATTAAAATCCTCCAGGACTATATGCTGCACCTCCTTCAGCTTGCTGCAGCTCCACCTCTCGCCTTTGTCTTGCCTCTTGCCTAATTTTTCTTCTTTTTACAAGTTTCTCAGCCTCATGTTTCTGGCTGTTGGCCAGACGTTTCCTCAGTCGCACCTGTCCAAGGCGTATTGAGTTTGTTCCAGATGCTTGACCACACAACCTTTTTATTTCTGCACTGGCTGATGGACCAAAGTTGAACTCTCCAACGGCCACAAGGACACTGAATTTGGCTTTTTTTAATGACACAAATTTCCGCTTGCTGCAACGACTCCATATAACATTGTGTAGGCTTTCATTTGCATTTTGTGTAGCACCTAGCTGACATTGCTTCAGCAAATGCTGATCAGTAAGACGCTCATAAATAGGGGCTAAGTGCTTATGGAGCAGGTTGTAGTCTAGCGGAGTGTGAACCTTGGTCTCGTGTGGTCCGGCAGCTTCTCCTTTGGCGATGGAAGCCTGATAGAAACACCAGGAGTCTTTGCCTGGGGGACACAAATTATGTTGGGGTTTGTCGTTTGTCGAATACCCATGGTAGAGAGAAGCCATGATGGCTTGTTTCATCTCTGGGGCTGTACTATGCTTGCGGATGGCCCTGGTGTAGTAAATACACAATATTTGTATGGCATTTTGGGTTAGACGACCACGGCCATTTCCCCCAAGGGTGACTTTTTGTTTCCTGCAGTCAGTAATCAGTGTCCTCAGTGCAGTGCCTAATCGCTTTGCAACATGGTTGACGCACTCTTCTTTGGTTATGTCAACTTCTGGTCCATACGGTTTGATGTCGCAGAGTCTGTTGTAGGCCTTGGAATCGCCATCTGATAGCAAAACAGTGTAGCGTAGCTTGTGATTTGCAACTGAACGAAGAAAGAGAACTTCACAGGCTTTTACCTCCATCATTCCGGCTGACCCTTCGTAATTACGGCAGCAGTCCTTCTGATGCTCTGCTTTCCATTTTTCAAATTTGTCAGGCTGATTTTTTAGTTGCCACTGTCCAGTAGTCTCACAGGTGTGACAGAAGGAAGACATAACATGCGTATCGATGACCATGCCAGTCAAGATGTCAATAACACTGCCAACACCTATCAGTGACTTATGACCTCTAGTTAGCCATGTTGCATCAAAGCTGACAGCGATGTCAATGACTTCTTTTTTATTAATGGTACGATGCTGACTCTTAGCGTGTTCAGCTCGGACGATGCTGACGGAACGTTGAAATACTGTAGAGTGGATGGTATCCAAATGATCAAAAATTTGATCTGCATATTTATGAAATGTTTTCTGGTGCAGGCCAGGGAGGTCTAGGTTCTCACAGAAGAGATTAAATGTATATGGGCCCATTCCAGACATGAGGGCACCAAGAACAGCAGATTTGTTGATTGCATGTCCACGAGGGCCGCGGCCTGCTGGTTCCCTCTCGGATGTGTACGTTCTAGAAATTGCTTTTTCACATGTGTGACACACAACTTCCAGGAAGAGAGAGAAACCTTTAGACTTGGTGTTGTCAGTTCTTGTTTGCAATGTGCTTTGCTTACACAAATTGCAACATACATTTTTAAGAAGGTTGTTGAAGAAAGAAATATCGACAATGGTTTTATACGTAGGTTTAGGCTGAGCGCAGACAGTATTATGAGATTCAACATTCTTGCTCGTGCTCAAGCTAATTTTTATATCAGATCGACTTGGGCCAGGCACTACTGGATCTGCAATGTGAACCATGGGCCTATCGATTAGTGGGATGCAGAAATTCCACGTTGTTTGTGTAGGCCTATCAGTTTGTGTATTATTCACCGCTAATTCTGTCTTACCTTTACCACTAGTAGAAATCACACACTGTCGACGCAACCTGGCAGCAGATATTTGCTTTGATCTCTTACTTATTCTTCCCATTTTGAAGTAATAGAACACAATTCACTGAAATTTAAACAAGAAAAATATCGAACTTGCAGCAAACAATAATTGTTGACGGCCGGAAATGGCTGTTGCTTCTTCCACATTTGCGCACGCAGCCAAAATGTTGTTATGACCAATCAAAACAGTTGTTTACGATTGTGTCTTCAATGAGTCGGGAATGAGGGAATGAGGTCACCACGTGACAACTCCTTATAAGGCAATTAGCGTAAAATTACGGAAATTTTAAAACACAATTCACTCAGAGCTATGAGAAAAAATAGTTTCGAATTTGCGATATTACGGCAGACAATGAAATTCCCTGTGTATCGATATCAAATAGTCCCCGATATGGACAGGGTAACTAAGGTATTATTGAGCGACAAATCTTGCATTTTCGGCACAAATTTGCAAATCATAGCTGGGGGTGGGTACAGAAAATATGCTTTTTGATACATCAAATGCATTTTTTATGTTATAAAACCTAGCTCATTCGATTCCTCGATGATTATTTAATAAAATAAGCTCAAAAGTAAAAAATCGATATTTTGTACGTAAAATCGAGTTTTCTCTACCGGGGATCACCTTAAATGCTGTTGTGCCAGTATGAGATTTTTTAAGTTCCAGATCTTTAAGTCGGATTTCAATGCATGAAACACCGATGCCTTGTTGCCTTCTATCCACTACCCACTCCAATAATGTTTTTTTTCTAGGTCTGGAAGATCTGGTGGTGACCTATGATTCGCCTTTTTCTTACTAGGCAACACTTGCAGCGCCTCTTTGTTTTTTTGCCATAATCGAATGTTGCACTCGTTAATGGAAAAATGTCGACTTGCTGCCCGATTGCCGTTAGATTCTGCATATTTTACCACTAAGAGCTTTTCTGCTGCAGTACAACATTTTCTCGAATTCATTTTTAGGGCTCAAAATAATCAAATGACAAACTTCACAACCAAGCTTAATATCAAAACAGATTGAAGACCAAGAGTGCGAAATGCATTTTGCAACAATGTCTGACACATAAGAAAACACATAGCACATTCAATTTTGCGCCATTTTCACTGTCAAATTTTGACAAAAACTTGACAGACTTTCCAATGTAGGTTACTTTCGATATCGAAAATTACGTATTTTTTAGTACTCGCGTATAATACGCACCCGAATTTTAGCGGGCAAAAATGAGTAAAAATTGTGCGTATTATACGCGAGATTTTACGGTACTCTAATAAAGGCAGCAGTCTGCTCAAGGTCCATGACATCTCCAAACAGTTTATTTCTTAGTTTTAAAACTCTTCAGAATGTTCTCAGCTCTGCCAGTGACAACTGATATTAAACAAAAAATGTATGGTTACTAGTGACATGCAACACAACTGAAACTCACCTTTTGTGTGATAGATTCAGATCATTCATCAGTGGAGCAAGGGCCAGATCAAACTGGCTCAGTTTCAAACACAGTATTAGAATATGTGACAAAAGAAGATCTTTCAACCTGCCAGGAGCACATCTGTCAGCAAAACATAGAAAATAAATAAAATAAGTGATACAGTTTAATTCTTTTTTCTTTCCTCCCGTCCACAACTGCTTGTTCAGCTAGCAGTCATTTACCCTTTAACTGGCGAATTTGGTCATGTTACCATGGAGAACACAGTGTCGCATATTGACAACTCATCACCCATGGAAAATTCAACTTTAATGTTGAGTTTTCTTTATTCATGAGACAGAATAGACTGTTCCAGTGGATCGTGACAGATGAATTTGTTGCTGCTGTTGTTTAACTGGGGCCGCTGAGTTCATTGTTCTTTCACACCTGACACCAAGTTGAAGAATTTGCTTATGTTCTGTAGCTGCTGGGTAGCCCAGCAACAGCTTTCTTCTTTCTGTGGAGACTTCCTGGCGTGTGATCAGCACATGCTGAACTGTCTCATATGAATGATACAGTTATTGTAATAAGGTTCACAATAGGGGTTTAATCTGAGCCTGGTGTGGTCTGTTCCTAGTTAGAAGATTGTGCTCCACTCCAGGCATCACAGGTTGTTGATGTTTTCTTTTTACACATATACTGTCCAATAGATCCTTTTGCCTCCTGATTCAGACATTCCTATTTGAAGTTGTTTTGGAGTATTTGTTTAGCAGTCTGAACGTTAGCTGGGGTGTTTGCTGACTCCTCGTTTGCAACAACTGTTTTAAACTGGAAGTAATTTACCTCTTAACTGGGAAATACTGTACAATACTAACGATCACTTGTAAAGTAAAAAATGTTCAAGCACAGGCTAAAGATAATAAGCTGCTATGTTTTGTAGTAAATTTTCTTCACTAGAAACTTTTCTTTATTCAGGTCAATGGCTGCACAGTAATAATGAATAAATTCTGAACCAGAATGAAAAATACAAGCAATGGGGGAGCCGCGCTTGTGTAGTGGTTACCAAACTGCGCTGGTGACCGGGTGACCCAGGATCAAACCTGGGCGAGGACATTTGAGGATTTTTCGTCGACCGGGATTCGACTGGATTAACTCGAGCCCTGGCGAGTACATTTGAAGAAGTGTCGTCGACCAGGGACTGGCGGCTCCTGAGCCGACCCAGCTCTAATGGGTACCTCCGAAATCGGCAAGTATCTGCCTGAATGGCGAGGGACACCTGTCTCTGTACAAGAAAAAAAAGGGATACTCACGTAAAAATCAGTCTCAGGTTAGACATACTAACCCGAGATTTCGCCTCGAGTAATAGCGGGCGTATGAAAAAAAAAAAAAAAAAAAAGCAATGGAAACAGGACACTTGAGAAATATGCTTGGAGTATGAAACAAATGACAGCGCGCAGAAGATTCTAAAACACACTGTGGGGTCAAATACGGATCTGCTACCAATCGTAAACGTATACAAATTTCAAAAATATATGGCTTTGTGCAAAGATCAAGTGGGTTATCCAGATTTATTCTTAAAGTGACAGTTTCAGGAACAAGATAAAAGGGTAGGCCAAAGATGTCCTGGACAAACAGTATTCAGAAATGGACAGGAAAGACCTATGTGGAGACACAAATATTGCAGAAGACAAATGTGGAAACAGACAATAAAGCGTTCGACAGAACATGGTGTCCCAATGACCAGCTCAGTTATAGCACAAAGATGCTAGAAAGAAATAATAATACAGAAAACAAACAGACTTTTATAAATGAGTGCTTGTTTAGAATGGAAGGATTGAAATGTTAAGACAAGATCCCCAATGTGGAAATGACAATGACCAGTTAAGTACCAGTGGAACAAGAGGTGAGAAGACACTAGTAATAGATAGGACACAAATTAATGAAGCCTACTGACAGCATTGAAGATTCTTATTTTCGTGTTGGACTTGATTTCTCTCGACCTCCATATTTTTTCCAATGTCAAGTCAGTCCTATTGTATGGCTCTGAGACACGGAGAGCAACAAAAACAACAACTAAAAAGCTACAGACTTTTATAAACGGGTGCTTGCGTAGAATAGAAGGACTGAAATGGTATGACAAAGCCACAAATGTGGAACTGATGACAAGAACCAGACAAGTGCCAGTGGAACAAGAGCTGAGAAGAAGACGCTGGTGATGGATAGCATTACAAGACAGTCCTTGTTCTGGAATCCACAGGGAAAGAGAGGCAGAGGTAGACCAAAAAACACACGGAGAAGAGAACTGGAAACAGGTGAACATGATGAGGAAAACATGGAAAGAACTTGAGCGGATGGCACAGGACAGGAAGACTTGGCATGTGTTTGTTGAAGGCCTATGCTCCTCGGGGAGCTAAAGGGTACTGATTGACTGAGAGCATTACGAGGCAGTCCTTGTTCTTGAATCCCCAGAGTAAGAGATGTCAATGGAGATGGAAAAACAAATGAACAAGAGGACCTGAGACACAAATGAAAGAGGTGAGGAACACATGGAAAGACCATGAGCTGATGGTATGGGACAGGAGGAACTTTGCATGAGTTTGTTGAAGCCTATGCTCCTTGGGCCCCTGTTCGCCCTGACCCTTGCCAGGTCTGTTGTAGCAGCCAGCTCACTTGGTACTCTGTTGTGGTGACATGTGTATCACCCTTGCCCTAACAACACCTTGCAAGCTGAGAACACATCTTGCAGTGTCTGCTTCTCTTGGTACAGGGGGCACTGAGCATCATCAAACTTTCCTCATCTCATAAGGTTTGCAGATGTAGCAGTGAAAATAAGTATGCAAAAAACCCATAAATAATTTTAATGGTGCAATGATTGCTATGTTCCAGTAATAATGGCACAATAGATGTTAACTAAATTAAATATGGCGTCAGGCACAAATAGTTTTCAATGATGGAGAACTTGGGAGAAGAGGAATTTTTAAAATCTTGGTCTGTCATTTGGGAAATGTTGCACCGAAGGACTTTCTGGTTTTGACTCGGCATGAGTCTCTGCTTCACTAAGGTCATATGAGATGAAAAAAGCAGAATACAGGCAAAGAAAATCTTTCCTGGGTCATAAGAAAACCAACAAAGATAATGCCCATGTAGCTGGTGGATTATAATGTATGACAACTTTAAGGCATTTTCCCCCTCTATTTTGCAATTTTCTCTAATTTTGTTATTCAGCAATTTTTATGGCTATATGTCAAGCTTACTCAAAATATTGTAAAGCTACAGGCGTTAAACTTTGTATTCTGTAAGTTTATACTAAAATGCATATTCCCTGCTAATTTTAATAATATAAACCTGTACCTTTTTGATCCGTGAATTTTTTAAGTATCTTAACCCCAGTATTTTATGAAGAAAAATGGGTCTACATTTATATAATGACATGATTTCTTTTTCTGATTTACATTCATACTGCCCCAGTACCTGAATTAAGTTGTCACAGATCTGCACCATGTTGTCTGTGGGTACTTTCTTTTTCATAATCTGTTATCAAGTTACATTAACAGCAATGATATCCAACATTAAAATCTTCAATTACTTACTTTGCCTTCATAACATCTTAACTTAACAACAACAACAAAATGTGCAGGATTCAAAGTACTGTGGATGTTGAAATGCTGGATAAGGGAAATCAAAACTGTGCTAAGAAATATGCAATAAAAATGACCTCTGATATCTCTTTCCTGCTCCTGCCTGGTTAATTTCTAGAGTAAAAGTGTCGAGAATGTGATTTTTCACTGGTGCTGGCCAATCTGATGGAAGGGGAACTGAAAAGTAAACAAACAAGTCACCTTAAAATGACATGAACACAATATCTACCATATTATAAATGACTGGCTTTTTAACAAGTCACCTTAAAATGACATGAACACAATATCTACCATATTATAAATGACTGGCTTTTTAACAAGTCACCTTAAAATGACATGAACACAATATCTACCATATTATAAAAGACTGGCTTTTTAACAAGTCACCTTACAATGACGAACACAATATCTACCATATTATAAATGACTGGCTTTTTAACAAGTCACCTTACAATGACGAACACAATATCTACTATATTATAAATGACTGGCTTTTTAACAAGTCACCTTACAATGACGAACACAATATCTACCATATTATAAATGACTGGCTTTTTAACAAGTCACCTTACAATGACGAACACAATATCTACCATATTATAAATGACTGGCTTTTTAACAAGTCATCTTAAAATGACATGAACACAATATCTACCATATTATAAATGAATGGCTTTTTAACAAGTCACCTTAAAATGACGAACACAATATCTACCATATTATAAATGACTGGCTTTTTTTACTCCCAGGAAATTAGTCTTTAAACACCCCTCTAGCGTAACCACATCTCTTTAACCTCTTTTCCTGAATACTGAAGGTATTTTGTTACAACCTTCTTTTGTTCTCTCCATTCTTTCTTATCTACATTTAAAAATAAATGTATGTTCTCTATCTTAATAAAATTAATGAAGGCAAAAGAAAGCTTATAGAACAGTGCTAATGAACAAGACCATAAATATATACTGTTCAAAAAAAGAAACGCATAGCTATCCGAGGGCGCGTTTTTATGAGTTTGTAAGTAAAATTTGATGCTAGGGTATATAAAAACCAGCCTCAAATGTTCTTTACAGTGTCAAATGCACGTGTTGACCTGAATTGCGTTCGTTTTTGTAATCGTTACAACGCAGTGGTCAATAGTGTTTATGACGCAATTTTTGACCACAGCTCATGTTGTGTGCACGTGAAAGCAACAAAATTTGGGGTGAACACTATTCACTGACTAAGCAACTGAAACCCTATAAAAGGATAACGCTACACACACAAAAAATTCAGTTCATTTTCAAGCAGACATTTATGGCGTCTCTATCGATAAATTTAAGGAACACTGCTATTGGCCGACTGCATGCAGGCAAAAGTCAAAGTCAGGTTGCCAGGCATCTAAACGTGCATCAGAGTACCATCAGTCGACTTTGGCATCGATTCCAAGCCACTGGCTCAGTTGAAGACCGGCATCGCAGTGGACGACCCAGAGTGACAACAGCAGCAGAGGATCGCTTTATTCGGCTTCGTCACCTCAGAGACAGGTTTACAACAGCTTCCTCAACTGCCCAGTCATTGTCTGCAGGACGTCATGTATCTGATCAAACTGTCCAAAATAGACTGCATGACGCTGGACTTTGGGCACAACGACCTCACCGAGGACCTGTCGTTATGCGCAGCCATCGCCAAAATCGACTTCTTTGGGCCAACCAGCATCGTCCCTGGGCAGCTGACAATTAATGGAGACGTGTCTGGTTTAGTGACGAATCTTTCTTTTTGTTGCAGCGTCATGATAGACAGAGTAGAATCTATCGTAGGTGAAATGAACATTTTGCCCAAAATTGCGTTGATGAAGCTCTGCCGCACGGTGGTGGAGGTGCAATGGTGTGGGGAATGATCAGTTACAACGGAAGGAGTCAAATGGTGCACATTGAAGGAGGCTTGAATGCGCAATGATACGTCAATGAAATTCTTCGACCCCATGTCCTTCCACTTTTGGCTGCCCAAAGGTCTGTGTTTCAACAGGACAACGCCAGACCCCATTGTGCAAGGTTGAGCACGCAGTTCCTGACTGCCAACAACATTCTCACCCTTCCCTGGCCATCCCTGTCTCCAGACATGAGTCCGATTGAGCACCTGTGGGATGAGCTGCATAGACGTGTTTGTCGCCGAGACGTTGCTCCAGCCAATCGTCGTGATCTGTTCCAGGCACTCCAGGAAGAGTGGGCAGCCATCCCACAGGCCCACATCAGACGTTTGATCGCATCCATGCCCAGAAGATGCCAGTCGCTGATCGACGCAAGAGGAGGCCACACACCATACTAACGAAAAAGCCTGTACGCCAAAAAACTCTCGTGACCCAGATGAAAAACAACTGTCAATTGATTGGTTGAACCCTAAGGTATTCTTGTGTGCAATTTGAACAATTAACTCATTAAATTAAAAAAGATATTGAATGTCAAAATTATGGCTATGTGTGTGCCTTCAGTAGCTATGCGTTTCTTTTTTTTGAACAGTATATAATATGAAACAAGGACCTTCTCTGTCTCATGGGAAGACGATGGTGCCTTTTAATGGTCTTATTTATAATTATCTGTCTTCATTATTCCCATTATGTCCATACTGAAATCCATAGTGGTCTTACTGAGCATATCACTTTTATTTATTTATATGTATTTTCTTAAGTTATCATTTTCCTTCTCTTCTTCTAAATGGCCTTGTGACTATAACATAGGCATTTTTTTTTGGTCCCAGTAAGAGTGCCTGATTGGTGTGAGTGGTAAGAAACCTTGCCTCTCCCAGCAAAGCTACTGGGTTCCTGGTTCAAAACCTGACAACATCAGTCTCCAGCCGACCCAGCTGTAAATGGGTACCAAACTCTGCTCTTGAGGCAAAGGCAGCAAGGAAAGGAAGTGGTCACTGTTACTGTTGTGATTTGTGGTGCATGTCGTCTATCTATGTATGTATACTGGCCTGTCGGGCTTACTGTATGTGGCCGACGTATATTTGGATATGGGTTTTGTTTGCGAATGTTATTGTGGGCCATATGGATAGGCCAATGGTGACAAGACGAACATCACGGTAACGATTGGGTCATAAGATTGACCAATTGATAAGTAAAGCATACTGGACCCATTGTTTGATGATAATGACGATACGATTTATTACAGGCAAGGACATTGACATCATGTGTAGGTATAGTAGATCATCAATAAGGTTTCATGGCAAATCATTGGTATATATAACAGTCAACATGGCCGTTGACTGACATCACTGGTCGTTATGACTTCAAGGTTAATGGCTTGACAGAATACATGGTACTGTCGAATTGACCATGTTTATCTTCTTTACGTAGACATATATTAATTTGAAATATCAATCCGCTCCTGATGTCAGAGGGTCGCACTAGCAGCTTGACACATTGAGTCAAGCTGCAGCTCTGCCGTAACACTGCAGGAGGTCAAGTATCTGAGGCGAGATACTTAAAAAAACGAGCCGTTTTCTGGCTAAATATTTATACTGGAATGATTCTTGGTATAGCTCATCAAGAATGGCTTCTTCATCTTTCAAGTAATCATAATATTATCATCCGCTTGTCTTCCCTAGACTTAGGGCAAGTACATGAAAAATCACGTCTATCTCAGATGGAGAATATTGGGATCTGCCTCAAGCATCATTGCTGAATAGCAACAGATCACCGCGACAAAACGCGACATACCGTTCAAACATTAGTGCGCGGTGGTACGCAAATAATCAAACATACAATTAACTTAGATACACTCAAAAGTGCGTCTATACTAGACTCACGTGTGAGGATTTCAAACATTTAACTCCCCCGTGAAAATATAACTTAACAGTCACCCACACCTCATAAAGATGGACCTAGTACAGTAAAGTTTCTAACACTTCACTCCCCTACTGCAGTATCTGCTATGGCATGAATTTTGTCCCAGTGAGAAAATTATCTATTTTTATTTTGCCCACCCTTAATTAGTTCTGCAGTTACTGTTCAGTCTGTTATTGATCAGGATCAAAGTCATTGCACTCCGGGTAAACCCATAGGTGCTCAGTCTCCCTCAGAAAATGTCGAAGGGTATGAATGCTAATTGTTCCTGTTGTGCGCTGGTTGTATACAAACCAGATGCACTATCCCATATGTCCATCTCTACTGGTCTAACGTTTGATGCCAAATTCCAGCAATCTTAGCCCTGATGACTCATCAATATTAGTGTCATTCTCTAATAGGCGATCATTAACTGCCCTTAGTATCTATCCTTTATTCATATCCAATGCACCTTCTGTGGGTGCCCTTGAAGCTAGTCTGTCAGCTCTTTCACTGCCACGTATCCCTGCATGACCAGGACAGTAGAGCCATACCAGTTACCAAAGATTCGAGGCTTCTATGGATGTTTTCCATTCATGCCGGAGCCATCCACTTTGGACCTTCCTAAGCATGGATTGTGAGTCTGATACAATAACTGCCCTTATTAATGAAGTTTCAAACAGCCACCTTACGGCTGCAGTAGCTGCCTCTACCGCCATTCTCATGCTGGAGGCTATCATGTAAGCGCCGCTATGTTTAGTCACGATTCTGCCTTTTACTCTAGCACAGATTACAGACTCATCAGTGTACACAATGGCATCATCATTCTCAGCACGATCATTTATCAGCTGTTCAATTTCCAGCTCTGCCCTCCCATTGGCCCACATTCTGCACTCTCTACCACGGCAGATGATGATTTGCTGGTAGTTCATCCAGTTCTCACCTGACATACTCCGCTCTTCTCCCTTGAATACATTTTCAACTGTGGTCACCTGTCTAATGGTTGCCTCTGCCTGCACCATTCATGACATCCCCCTCTTTATTCTTGCTCCTTTGATGTCAGCTACGTTCCCATGCAGTGGATGCCTTTTGTCTGTGGTTACTCGCATAGAAGCTTATGCCTGGGCCATCGCATATCTGGATCTAACTGACAGCAATCCAAGCATGTGCCGCACTGTCACAATGGGGGTATCCCACATACAGCCCAAGGCTATATGCAACCCTTCATTTTGAAGGCGTTCCAGTTGTTCACATTGTGTTACTGACAGCGTGAGTATTCCCAACCCATACTCAATGACTGATATGACTAGTTGATGATACTGACAAAATAGTAATCTCTGCTCCAGGTGTGCTGCGGATTGTTTTTGAGGGTTACCAGACCTCTACCGCACTTCTGTATGATGTGATCAACATGATTCTAATACGATAGCCTGCAATCAAATGTTACTCCAAGGTATTTCAGCTTGTCGTGCCTTTCAATTTACCTGCCCATTGACAGTAATATCCGGAAGGTCTTTCACTATGGAGTTGTTCAAGTAGCATCTCATCATGCTGGCCTTGTTGGAATTGACTTTAGAGCATCATTTAAACACCTCATGTAGTGTCCCATGTATGCTATTGACCATTTCCTGTCGGTCAGAGCCAGTCCTGTAAACGAGTTTTGTCATCTGCAAAAGTTAATGTTCATCCCAACCCAGTCGGCAGAATGGTGGCTACTTTTGCTGTATAGATGTTAAACAGCACTGGTGATTGTGGAGAACCCTTGGGTAGTCCCAGGCAAATGCGCATTGGTTCTGATGTCCATGTTCCCAAGCAAAATGCCACTGATCTCTCAGTTAAGGCAGCTGCTATCCATCTCGTTACCCAAGGGTTAACACCGCAAGCCATTACACAGTTCATTAAGGTTTCAAAGTTCACACTCTTATAAGCATCCTCTAGGTCAATTGCCACAGAAACCATTTCTTGTTTATCCTGGAACCCCTCGTACACATCATAAGCAAATGTTCCAGCGTTAGACATGTTACATTCATGGGCCTATAGCTTCCCAGGGTATCGGGGAGAATTTGTGCATTTTCGAGGTGGTCCATTATTTTTCTCGCTACAATCTATTCTACGAGGGGCGTTCAGAAAGTAATGCACCACATCGTTTTTCTCAGCTAATAATAAAGATAGAAGCATGAAATTTTGCACGTTTCAAATATGGCATGTGCCAATTGTGTGCACCAAATTGCACCGCAACCGGCCAAATAATACGGCTACCCTAAACCGTTGAAATGGAGCGTGTTAGCAACTTGCGTTATAAACAGCGAATTGTGATAGAATTTCTCGTTGCAGAGAAGGAAACTGTTGTGAACATTCACAAGCGTCTATGTGATGTGTATGGAAGTTTTGCAGTCGACAGGAGTAGTCAGTCGTTGGGTTCAGGGAATCAAAGAATCAGGAAGTGGAGATACGGAGCTGCTTGATCGGCCGCGCTGTGGACATCCTGCCACAGCCACCAACGCAGAAATGTTGAGATGCGCTGAGGGCATTATTCTTACTAATAGGCGAATCACTACTCAACAATTGGCCTTACAGCTGTCAGTCAGCATTGGTAGTGCAAATGCAGTCATAAAAACTCTCGGATTTTCTAAGGTTTGCGCAAGATGGGTTCCTCGAAGTCTCACAAATGACCACCGATTGCAAAGAAAAGCAATTTCTTCTGAATTGTTGGAGCGTTTCAATGCTGATGGAGAGAACTTTTTGGCTAAGATCGTTACAGGTGACGAAACCTGAGCACATCATTTTGAACCTGAGACAAAAAGACAGTCAATGGAGTGGCATCATCCGCAATCACCACGAAGAAAGAAATTCAAGACAATTCCTTCAGCTGGAAAGGTCATGATCACTGTCTTTTGGGACATTGAAGGTGTGATTCTTGTGGACGTTATGCCAAGAGGAGAGACAATCAATTCGCAAGCTTACATTAAGACATTGAAAAACCTCAATCAACGTTTTCGCAGGAGTTCGGCCGCACAAGAATCCAGCAGACCTGCTTCTCCTTCACGACAATGCGCGACCTCACACAAGTCTGGCAACACGGGAAACAATCACCAAATTGGGTTGCACTGTACTACCCCATCCACCCTATAGTCCCGATTTGGCACCCTCTGATTTTCATCTATTTGGTCCACTTAAAGATGCACTCCGTGGGACAAGGTTTGAAGATGAAGGAGTGATTCATGCAGCGAAGAAATGGCTACATGATCAAGACAAAATCTGGTATGGGCTAGGAATACATGCACTTGTTTCGCGCTGGCATAAAGCTGTACAAGTTGATGGGGATTATGTTGAATAATACCGATGTTTACATGACATATCCGTGTATATTGTGTATAAATTTCATGCTTTTTGAATAAACAGCTCCTGAGAAAAACGATGTGGTGCATTACTTTCTGAACCCCCCTCGTGTGATAACTCTATAGCTGCTGAGAAGTGTGGGGTCTTTACCAGGTTTAGGAAATGGCCATAGGTTACTATGTAGCCAGTCTTCCAGCACCTCAGCATTCTGTATGCTGGTGTTGAAATCACTCATCACATTCTTAATGCCAGTGTCATCGAGCTGTTTTATGTGGTTATAGTGTACACCATTATGACCAAGGGCAGTGTTTCTACTGGTTTCTGAAGTGCACAAGTCTTCTTCGGATGTGAAGTCGAAATACATGATACATTTTTCTGTCGCTTTCCAGGACACGGTCTTTAATTTCTTGGCGGGCAGCTTTATCACCTTTATCCGGCAGAGTAATATAACGTTCGAGTAATACATTCCCTTTTCGGCATCGGTGCTTAGAATATTAGGAATTGGTTGGCTTGTACTGTTCCTTTTCATCCTTCGATGTAAGGACCAGAATTTCTGTAGAGTTTTTTCAGTGCCCACAAAGCCCTCCCATACTGCGTCTTTAGCTTTTCTTAAATTTATTGCTGGCTCTTTGCTTTTTCTCCATCTCTTCCACCTTTTTATCATTCATTCTCCTTCCCTTGCGTGCTTTCCACCATGACAGACGCTCTTTCCTTTTCTATCCATGCTTTCTCCACTGTCTCATTCCACTTGGGTGGTTGGGTAAAAGGTGTTCAAGTTGTTCAGTCTGTACTTCACATTGCCAACATTACTGATTACTTTTATAAAGGTCTGCTAACAATCGTAAAAATTAGAATAACTTAGATAAAAAGGAAACAAGGGCAGAAATGATAGATAAATAGAAATACAAAAGTTAACACTTTGAGTACCATGGTAGCCTTTTGGCGACAGGCTTTATTTTTCATAGAGTACCACGGTCGCCATTTTGTGCCCATACAGCATTTGCACAAAAAGTGATCATGGCAGCCATCTGAATAGACACAAGCCATGGGTAGTTACTCTCCCTTATTGAGCAATGGTTGATGGCAGTTTGAAAACTGTTTGACATATTTCGATTCAGATTTGAGTGGATTTTTTGTTTTAAACGAGTGAAACTGTTGAATGTTGCCATGAGTTGGATTCTGGCACTCAGTTGGCTTTAAAAGTGACAACAGTTTGTCTAGTTTTGATGCAGGGCAGCCTGAAATGAG
The DNA here is from genome assembly GCA_024509875.1 of Oreohelix idahoensis. Lineage (NCBI taxonomy): Eukaryota > Metazoa > Mollusca > Gastropoda > Stylommatophora > Oreohelicidae > Oreohelix > Oreohelix idahoensis. Next base: position 244,649 of record JAMPIV010002915.1, read on the forward strand.
TGAAACAGTGACAGTCCTAGTGCTATCATTCATAAAGGTGCCACAGGGGCGTAGAAAAAGACCTGCTACTAGGAGGGGACATGGCAGAGAAACAGCTGATAGGTTTCAGTGGGACTTGTATCACTTTGATAAACCCTATGTGAGTGACTGGCCGCCTGAATTTTCCCCCAAGTGCTTGTGGAACTGTAACAGAAAGCAGAAGAGGGTTTCCTGTAATTCTGAGGGAAAAAACATGAAGATGAAGCGTGGCAGTTCATCTGTTTTTGCTAGGTTGGGAAACATGGTTGCCTGTAGGTGGCATAATGCAAAATGTGTGAATTTGCTCAGCACAGTCCACACAATGTTGTTGACAAATCACATTCAGACACCATGAGAGGGATTTAGGATAGTGGAAAAACCTGTCATGGCAGATGTTTATAATCACAATATGGGTGGTGTAGATAGATCACTTCAATCAAAGACTGGTGAATTACTTTTACCCTCATTAATTCAAATGGTATCATCCAATCCTTCATTTTGTCATAGAAGTTGCCCGTATAAATGGATATATTCTGTACTGTGAAGCTGCTCTAATATCTGATTATGCAAGAAGTTGACACCACAAGAAAATGCAGGCCACTGGTGATTCAGTGAAAATTGACACTCGTAGTCGCAGGATGTAACCACTTCCCCACAACACTATGAAGATAAACCACCATCATAATCAAGATGCACTGTTTGTAATTCTGCTGGATTAAGAGTCCAGACAAGATTCTTTTGTTTTGGATGTGAAAAACCACTCTACTTTTCAATTTTTCATAAATAGGTAAGAAATAGGCCCCCATGGCCAGAGAAAAAAAGAAGCAACAATAATTGCATCTGTGACCATAGTTAATATTAGACTAACACATCCAGCTAAATTAAGGTGACAAGTATGTATTTTTTCATTTCTCTTGGCGTGAAAACATGTCAGTACCTCATGAATATTTCTCTTTTGTCATTACAGACCCTGGAGTTTTGTGTCCATTTCAAATAGCTTTTCGGGACCCAAAGATGCAGCAATAGAGAATGCAGTCAGCAACCCATAGCTTGACTGCTTGCATCAGGGTCAGCGAACCAGAGCTGACCAAGACCCTACTCCACCTCCACGTGGTGGTCCTGGAAACAGGCTGCATCACTGCAGTCTGGCTGAGAGAGTAGGGATCGCAGAGGGAAGGCAAACCCGGTCCCAAAAAATGCCGTGCTGAAGTCGGATGTGTCGACCGAAAGGTGCAGATATCACAGCTCCGGCGTAAACAGACACAACGCAACCAACGTCCTTTTCAGGACGAACGAGGAAGAAATAGCTTTTCAACCCCAATATCATTCTAGAGAATATTATACTTGCTTTTCGTTGAAAGAATGTTCATTACATTATATCTGGGAAAGTTTGATGAGTTTTGAGTTGATTATAATATTTTTTATACATTTTTCAATCGTGCATGCCAATTTTTTTTCTGTTGCCTCATTAATATTCAATATGGTCACCATGATCACATGACCTGAAAACAAAACAAGCTTGTGACATTTTATCCACTTCCAATATCATCCTGAAAGTTTCATGTCAATCTGTTGACTCATTAGGTCTCAGTGATTTTTTGAATTTCATCCCACCAAATTGGAAATTTTTCCTAAAAACCCTTGGTACTTAAAGGTAATAGCTAACTGAGAAGCCTTGGTACTCAAAGTGTTAATGCTGTCAGAAGCTAAGCTAACTTCCTCTGTTGCTTATACATCTTGACATAATTGTGGTAGTAAAGCAGCAAATGATTCTCATTATATATTCACACCAACTCTGTTTAAAAAACAACAACAGACATGGTCATTAATAAGAAGAAAATAAAGCATATTATTTCGGGCTCATCTTTATACATACATTTTCTCCCAAGATCCTTTGACTTCATGAGAAATACATTCATCAGGAACTGGAGGTACATGAGATACTGGCTTTGTAGCCTCCTAGCGTCTTCTCTAAGAGACAAGGTTTCAAGCTTGCTCAAGACAAAACTGGAATATCTGAAAATTCAGAAATGAAAATCTTGACAACAGATGTGAAAGATAACAGCCTAAACTTCTTGTGAAGATCTTGTCATGGCAAAGCAATTGCTCTTATTTCAGCTATTTCATCTTTGAATAATAGGGCAATTTTCAGAGATTAAAATCATGTGAGAACAACTTGTCGAAATCAGATTAACGGGATTGTATTCCACTAATGCGCAAGCGTTGACATGGTGAGTTGTGCTTTTCAATACACTTTGAAAGGGATGAAGAATAAATTTGAGACCATGAGTAGGATCTAGTTTTACGCAGTGCATAGGACTATATGACAGATGTTTGACAACCCTCTGAACTCTATTTTGACTCTCTTATAATCCCACTTCCTTACTATTCGCGCAACAGCATCTATCGATCCTGCTTCAAAGATATGGCCTGCAGTCCCATGCCTTTCGAGGTAAGCAAAAAACTAACCAAGACCACTACAGCTTTAGTTTTTATGGTCACCCTAGTATTTAAACAGCCGAAATCCCACCAATAGCACCACCCCCCCGCTTCTCGGGTAGTTACAGTGGATGCTACTCAACCCATATGATAGCCCCTGGTTCCCAAGTGAAAGCAAGCCCGTATTTCCTTCAGAGAACATCAACACTACCTCACTAAATCACCCATACTGGCCTAAGGTTCATGCATACAGAAAAATAGGAGACCTTTAAAACCTATGGGGTCTCTGCTCAGAAAAAATAATTTATCATCAACCAGCTTTCTTAACTCTTATCTGCTATATCAGTCTACTCTAACGGAGTTCACCCACTCTGCACTCAAATAATCCACACTGCTCATCAACCTTATAGTAGATTGAGGGTGGTGGAGGGACAGGGTAACAGGCCCACATGACAGGATTCGAGAGGCGGTATGGAAACCTGTTCTGTACTAATCAAACATTCACTCCCTCAAATACATAATTAATCCATCACTCTAACCCATGGAGACCCATGTCGTACATACTGGGGAGGTCCACATCCCAAGTGCAACTCCATGGACACTTACTGGTCTGCTGCTCATCCTGGAAAATGGATCACCGACTAACATTAGTTAGAGGTGCTTTCCAATTGCAGTGGTTTGGGAGGGGTCTAAACCATAAATCCCCTAACCAAATAACACAAATTAAGAATGAGTTTGTATAAGGAGTCGAGTGACCGGGGATACAAGTATGCGGCCTCAAACCCCTAACAGTTCCAGACTCGGGAAAAAAAATCATCAGACTTTTAAAACCGTCGCTTTTAATGTAGGACCTTATTTACGGGGTCCTTTCTTTAAAGTCATTTTCCC